>WSUE01000119.1:0-102565 GCA_019633535.1 Tulasnella sp. JGI-2019a
TTTAAAATTAATTATTTGAGCCTAAAATGATTGTATAATCTAAGTATTCCCCCTCAGGCTGATTTCCCCCTCTAGCGAAATAATTTCACTCCCCTTGAAGCGAGTTAAAGCCTAATTATATTTTTTATACATATATTAAAAGTAAACTCATTTGAATTTATGACTCTAGCTGCTGATCCTGGCCAAATCCTACTTGTAGATCAGACTCCCAGGCCGGCTAAATTAGATTTTCTACTCCGGCTAGATCAGACTTCACTCCGGCAACTTATCCTACTTGCGCAGGTTTAAGACACAACTCGAACCAAGGCTGAGGAACGGGCCTTAATAAAGGGCACTTCTTGGATTTTAAATAGCTTGAACGGCTCCTCAAAGTCGCGATCAGGAGGGTTTCAAGCTCCAGGTGACCATGATTCTAGGGGCCCAGATATTTTTGCGTTATCCGTCCTCGTCTTATCGATGTTGCCTCCTCCCTCTCCAGACGTCACTTAGCTTAGGAGAGCGGCAGAGGGGTAATATCACTACATTATGAACATGACATTTGGGACTATTCAATACAAAGTCTTGTCACGAGTGAGCATGTATAACGCAATCACAAGCGCCTCAACCCTATGAGCACAAATAAAGTCAGTGGTGTCAATCCGACTCGATCTTCTTCGAGAGAGGAATATTACCTTCGTTTCGTCATCATCGTCAATCCTTCCTTGAAGAACCCTTTGGCGAGCTGGGGTTGTAGACCATCATACAAACCCGAGATGCCGTGTCGAGTCAAGATCTCGTTGAAGGCTTCCGATACGGTCGGGGATTGTCGGTTGTTGTCGTTTTGAACGATAGTTTTAATGATGATCGCTGGATAAAGTAGGGCTACGGCTGGTTAAAAGTATGATTAGTGGGAAGTGGAATGATGGCACAGGAGGTGAGTGAGAAAGACTAACTCACCCAAGGCGTTGGGGACGGCTCCTCCGATGAAAGCCTGACTCGCCGTTGGTGTTTTATCTCGTGGCAAGAAGCGGCGGTAGAGCTGGAAGAGGAAAAGCGTGATAGCTGGGTTTGAGCATAAGATGATTGTGCTCCCAAGTCCTGTTGGGATGTTGTGTGTGAGGCTGTCTAAACCGGTCATGCAAGGGACAAGGCTCATCGATCCCACTAACCTTTCCATAGCCCCAATATCCCCTCGTCGCGATATATACTCTTCAGGGCCGAAATGACCCCGGTTTTCTTGTGCCGTCCACCACCCGCTTGCATCCTCACAGTGACGACGCTCAAAGGCGTCGAGATCAGCCTGCTAATCACACCTGCGATGAACCCAGCTGAGAGTTCCTCAGCCGTAGATAGGGCGATGGGGTTTGGGTGTCGAGGTGGGTATGGGTGTGGCAACGAATTCCTCGGAATGGTTTTCAACCGTTCCGCACGCCTAATGCGGACGGCGAGCAGTCTCCCGCGAAGGGATGTATAAGTGTAAAAGTATATGAAGCTTGTTGGAAAGCGTCGGACGAAAGGTAGTGTTGAGTGTGCATCAGTAAGGGTTGCTTATTCGGGTAAGTGGGTAGCTGGCTACTTACTTGGAAAGAAGAGTTGCGAGGGAGTCGCTTACGAAGCCGGAATAAAGACCACTCCAGCCTTCTTCCTCGACTATCTCACGTAAGAAGTCGTTCCATCCTTCTGTGTATTAGGACAGCGCAGGACGGGTGTTTGAAGTAGTGGGGTCAATCGGTAAACCCGGTAACGCAGCTTGCGTAGAGGCGCTCACTCTTCTTCTTGCTGGCTTCAGAGCGATTTGTCTGCATGTGAGTGACGACGACATCGAGTGGGAACAAGACCGCGTTGGCCGTAAACGAGCTATGAATATGAAAGTGTGAGGGTTAGTATTATTGGGACGACATTGACAGTGTAACGTGTATGAGAAATTACCCAACGCCTCCAGATACTGCTTGTGTCAATGGTGGAAGAGTGCTGGTCATGGTAAATGGTAGGCGGCTGAGGATCAGGAATGACGTCTGATCATGGCCAGGCACGCCAGGAGAAAAGTGGAGTTGAAACAACATTACAATGTCAACCATCCCACCACCACGACACGTCGACACACACCGAATCACTCTATCAACTAGGTATGAAGGCCTTTGGGATAATGAGTCTGAAACATTCTAATCTCATTGGCAACGTATAGTACTTCTACGCGTCTGTGACTAGTTGTACCATACCCAGGCGAGCATATGGGCATGTACAAGTTATGTCTTGGTCTAAGGCTCATCCAGTTTCTCTAGGTACCCTAGGTCATCTTGTATCTCCTACTTCAAGTGAGATCGAGGAAGTGCCCGCCACTGAAACAATAAAGGCAAGTGAAGCACCTTCTCATTTCCCCACCAGCACGACATTTCCTATGATGCCATAGTAAAAGGGTTGATACGGGCCATGTCACTCGAACCGCACTCGTCCTCTGCTCGTATCTCATCTCCCGATCCATCTTAATCAGTGCCAGATGCTACCTCCCATGTCCGACCCCAAGCGTCTACATACTCGGTTACCTGCTACTGGCCCTTATGGGTCCAACGCTCACACAG
Organism: Tulasnella sp. JGI-2019a; assembly: GCA_019633535.1. NCBI lineage: Eukaryota > Fungi > Basidiomycota > Agaricomycetes > Cantharellales > Tulasnellaceae > Tulasnella sp. JGI-2019a. The sequence continues at coordinate 2,559 of WSUE01000119.1, forward strand.
GTTCAACTGTAAGGCGGGACGTACAATGCCCCCGGCGCTTTATACCGGAGCTTATAGCTTCATTGACTGAGTGCTTGACACTGTCGGATCTCCCGACGCGTCATACGTCTACTCGGCAAAGGCAGCGCCTTTCATCCACGTTTCCCTCGAAACCTTCCGAGTTAAATAGTGACTGGGTCGCTGCTAGACCACCAGTCTGGCAACTTTGACACGCCCAGTCATGTGGTTATGCGGAAACATCTTTCTCATGAGCGGGGCGACCTTACGTCGTTTCGTCTCTACTAATTTTTTGGGGTTGACATGTGAGGCTGCGAGCCTGTTCCTCTGGGCTGAAGGCTCGTTTATGGATGTGTTTTGTGGATTGAGTTGGCAGGGAGGCGTTTTGCTGGCGTTCGTCTGGCGGGCCCGGAATATGAGATCGCTTTATCCCCCCTGAGCCTTGTCGTGCCATCTTCCTTCCTTGACTTGAACCATGTCGCTATGTTTCTAACTTCAAACTCACTCCTGCTAGGGCCACCCATAATGCCGTCCGAGGGAGTGGCCACTATCCTGCGCCTTGTTGGTTGGGGGACTATCCCTGACCGACTCACCTCCTTCCTCGTCCCTCGCTACTACAAATATATCCTCCGCCGTCCAGAGGGTCCCCCACCAATTGGTACGATTCAATACGCCACCACCTATCGATGGACGTACGCCATCGTTATTTTATCATACCTCATCTTCAACCTCCTTCAAGCGGCGTGGTCCCAGAAGCCCAACTTCTACCAACTCTTGAACGTGGGAATAGATGCTGACGAGGGTCAGTTGAAGGCGGCGTTTAGGAAGTTCGCGAGGAGGACTCATCCGGATAAAGTGGGCGTTGCTGGGGAGGAAATGTTCATGGTCGTGAGGGATGCGTATGAGGCTTTGAAGGACCCCGCGAAGCGTTTCGCTTATGAGAGGTAGGGTTCTGGACCGGGTGATGATCTGAAAATGTGCTGATGTCGGCTGGTCCCTGTAGGTTCGGCCCGGACGCTCTGACGTGGGAGAAGGTGATCACACATAAAGAGTATATGAACAGTGGCTTGACGCACGCGGCAGGGTTCTACGTTGGCACGTTCTTTATGATGCTGGTTTGGGCAGTCTTGGGTAACTCAGACTCTGGAACTATCGTCAGTCGCTTGCCCCTTTTCGCCATCCATTTCCAGATAGGGACTAATACTTCTTTGACAATAGTGGCGCTTCCTTCTCTTCTTCTACGTTCTCTTCGCAGAGCTGGCACTATGCGTCGAACCAGCACTGACATCGCCCTTAGCAGCAACCTCTACAATGTTCCCTCTTCGCTCAACTCTGTTCGTTCTTCCGCTACCTCTCCACCTTTTGCGTTCCGTGTTCCCTCACTGGGCTACATTCCAACACGTCTCATTCCTTCATCAGCTCTATGTCGCTCTCTCTATTGCGATCGCACGCGTTGGCCCGGTCGTGTGGCCCGACTCTGGAAACGCTGGCGCGATGGACGTGAAGGAGGAAATGGCGTGGAAGGGTGTTGTCCAGAAGTTGGTGCAATTGACTGCCAATGCGGATAACGAAGGTCCGTTCACTCATTAGCCTCCATTTCGTGTTTCTAACGTGTATGCTCATCTCCGCAATTACTCAGTGGGTCGGATACTACAAACCGAGTTAACATCCATTCAAGGCGTTGAACGTCCCGAGCCGAGACCCGCTGGAGGTGTGGGGCCATTCCCGGACGAAGAGACAGTACGGATGTTGGAGAGTGAGATGGAACTTTTGGGGATCGACGCTCAGGTCCTCAACAACCCGACGTTGCGCGCGATGTGGCTGGAAGCGATCGTCAGGCGACGTCAGGACGAGCAGCTCGCGAGGACAAGGCTGAGATCGCCGCCTTTGGAGGCTATGGGCGGTGATCGGGTGGAGGAAGAGACGATGACCATCGTTGGCGGTTCGCCTAAAGCCGATACGGATGGGATCGCCTTGCCATCGAGCCCATCCAGTCCGAGCAGACAGATGAGGAGGCTGGCATCCCCGCCCGGGTCGCCGATCGTCCCACTGTCTCCGACCCTCTTATTGCAGAATCGGAGCTTGAGCGTGGAGCCTTCTGATGATGATGACGGTGTTATGGTCGTTGGTGGTCAGGTCCCGAGGAGTCCAGGGGGATTAGCTCGGCCGGATTTGTCCGTTGTGGCTGGATCGTCGTCTTCCTCTCCGGATGCCTGGGTTAAGGCTATAAGTGTCGAGGGTGGGACAATGTAGAGCTGCCGCGAGGATGTGTTGTATTAACATTATTTGTATGGTGAATGATACATTAAACAAATCCAGTTAATTGCAGAGCACAGATTTGCTGAGTATGACGTTTTTCAAGGTTGATGGACTCACTACCAGGTGAATTTCAAGACTGATACTCGAAGGTTGACGATGATACCATCTAAACGACAAGACGCGGAGAGGGAGGGCCAACGAAGCGCTACGTCTAATCTATACCCACTGTCCGGCCACGGTATGCACCCTTGCACCCGTCTCATACCCTACTGTACATTTTCAGGACTCTATGATTCATGTGTGGGGATATCACTAAACATCTATTTGGCATAGCCCGGCCTTGGTTGCTGCATCCCGCTCTCGCTTCAAATCGTCTCGTCCTTGAGTTTCAGCCCGTTATCCACTGATGTTTTTTCTGGCACCTGCTTCTCGGGATTCGGTATTAGCGGCTTAGAGCCCTCTTGGATAGTCTTGGCACTGCTCGACCTGCCAAACCGTGCCAGTTGCTCTCTCGTTTCTGCAGCTTGCTGGTTAACCTCCTTGACGGCGACGTCGATGTTCTTCTTCGCGTCTTTCACGAGATCGTTGATGGCCTTGGTCTTAGCCAAAATGCTACAAACCAGCAAATCAGCCTGCAGCTCAATTGTTTCCTTCCTAGTAACAGCCTACTCACAAGTTCGAAAGTGCGTGGATAAACTCCAAGTCCTTTCCCGGCTTATACTGCAGGGACTTCGCGAACGATACGCCAAGGAGTGTTCCTGCGACCTGCGCGGTCAACGGTTTACTGAGCCTGCCATCTACGCCAACTAACCCGCGAAGTGAGCCTGAAAGATGGATAGATTGGATGTCCAGCGCCCCCGTGCCGATTTGGGTAATCTGCTCTGCGAGCTCCAGGTACGCCCGGCCTGCGCCACGGAAGACCTCGCCAATCACCTGTACAGAGTCGCGATCTCTCTTGTCCTTCAGCTGAACAGCCGCCAAGTGTGCTTTGCTTTCTTTGTAGGCGAGGTGCTCGGGGCAACCTTCGAGTTTCTTGGCACGGTCTTTTTCTGCAGCTTTCAGCAGGCGCTGATTGGTGAGGCGCGTCTCTTCAAGCGACTTCTTAGCTGCCTCCACCTTGAGATCCGCAGCGGTCTTGGCAGCCGCATAAGCGTGTTTCTCGGCTTGAAGTTCATCAGCAGCCTGAGCCCTTTTGCTCTCTAACACTGCTTTGGCGTCCTTGACGTTCGCGTCGCCGACCTTCTGTACTGTAGCCAGGTTCTCGCGGGCGTCTGATATCCGCTTCTGCATCTCGGTGGATTCCGAGGATTTCAACGCAGCCTTGGATTTCTTGACGTTATCCTCTGCGGCCCGCTTTGCCGCCGCCTGCGCATCGATCGAGGTCTTTGCAGCAGTCACTTCGCTTGTCTTCCAGAACCCCCTTGTCGCTGATTGCCCGGTGTCCTGCATAAGAGACATCGCCTTCTGAATCGAATTTTCATAATCGAGAAGCTGGCGCTTGGCAGTGTCGAGACTCGTCTGAATTGTACCGAAGAATCTGTTGTAGCCCACGGTCGCTTTCTGAAGGATCTTTTCGGCGTCATTTGTGTTCTGCTCAAGCTCTCGTTTTGCGTTGTCAACCGCATGCTGAAGCAGTAGAATCTGTGCAGCGTTCTCGTTTGCAGCGAGCTCCATGCTCGCGCGACCGCGACTTTCCACATCGTCTCGTCCCGACCGAGCCAACTTCACTTCGGCCTCGCGGGCTTTGGTTTCTGTTGCGCATTTTTCCGAGATCGTGTTGAACTCTAAGAGGATGGAGGCCTGCCTATCCAACCACGCTTGCTCCACCCTTGCATGCTCGGCGATCGCGGCTGCACGGTCTGGCGGATTTGACGGATGCTTCTCTGTGTTGTTGTCTAGTACTTGATAGGCATTCTTGAAGACATCCCCGAGGAGTGAGTTGATATGCGCCAGGATCTTTTGCTCCATTTCCGCGTCGAAGATGAAGTCGACATCCTTTAGTTCCTTGAACGAGACGGCACCTGCAATTTTGGCGCTGAGCTTGAAAGTTAAAAGCTCGGAGAATTTGAGCTCGCTGCAATACAGATATAATGAGTTCTGTGACAACTGAGGAAGTAGGTTCCACATACAGCTGAAAATCGAACTTCGGCGTCGGCAGCGCATCTACTTCCACGTGGATAGCCGTGCCAGCTTCGAAGAACGTGACCATTCCATCAATAAAGATTCGTTGATTAGTCCTTCCTATAGCGCAATCGACTACGGCACGCGGTTCTCCGTTTGCCCCTGTGATAGTCAAATAAGGCCCTAACTTGAAATTGTTGACTCCTCCTTTCAGAATTATCCCCTCTACACCCAGCGCTACAAAGGATCGTGATGAGCTTAGTGGTCGTAACAAAGTGCCAGGAGAGCCTCACAGCATTCGATATCGGCTGCCTTTCCAAACAAGGACATAATGGCCGAGAAAGAGAAGCCCGCTTTGCCTGCTGTGCTGTTTGCTGGACAGATGTACAACTTCAACATCGAGAAACTCAAGTAATCTTCAGGCGGCCTGGGGATGGGAGTTCCGACCACATTGCTGGCAAAATCGGCAAGATCCACGAGACTTAGATACTGAAGTTCGCCCCGAAGCATATCGTCTAGGTTTTTATGGCAGGTTAAAAGCAGTATCGAGAAAAGAGAGCGTATAGCACTTACTCCTGGCATCCACACCCCACTTAAACTCAAATTGTGCCTGAACCTTGCCTATCGCCAGCGCACCACCGAACTCAAGTTTGCTACGCCGTCGAGAGTTAGCAATATGTGGTCAATTAAGGTATCAGCGATATCTAACCTGAGACCGGTGGCGGGCGTTCCGCCGATGGTGAGGGTTAAGTCCTCTCCGATTGCGATGGCCTTACTGATACCCATAGGGTTGCGCCACCATCCCCTCATGCTTCCAGTACCAAACACGTCGATAGCCGAGATACCAAGTGACAAACTAAACTCCAGCGGGTCAGGTGTGATAGGCACTATCAAACCTGACGTTAGAACGAGATTCATTTTTACGGGGTTGATCTCGAGGGTGACCGGTGTTGTTCTAATACCGTTGCCAAAGTCCAGAGTGGTGGGCGTCGGATGCCTGACCTCCAAGGTATAGCCCGCGATAGGCGACCACTTTACGTTGAGGACGAGGCCGGGCGTCTTTGTCTTTGTCAGTGTGTCCAGACTCTCAAATGTATCCGAGAGTGTTGCACACAGCTGCACGCCTAGTAGATCGCGTCAACAAAGAGACATAAGAGATGAAGACGCCGCCTCACCTTGTTTAAAAGTGTAGCCCGATGATATCATACCACCAAGGGAAGGTTTATCTTGTGATGCCACAACGAATGTAACCTGTCCTAATGGCAGGTTCATCGACGTGCCACGAACAGCTGGCACTATATCCGCGATTTCGAGGGCAGGTTTCCCTTGAGGTTCGACGGCCGCTAGTACAGTGTACGCTATACCCCCGTTGGCGTTTTCAGACGGATACAGGTGTACAGCGACGTCGAAGTCCAGCTGACCAAACTTGACCCTCCCTGTGATGGCGACATCCGTAGACTTCGTAGAGCCGGTTTTCTCGATGGCTACGTTGAATCGTGGCTCTCTGACCTGCACGCCCATGTAGTTGATAATGTCACTACTCAGTTTACCTTTCAGCAAAAGGCCAGTGGGACTCATGGTGAGGCTCGCATCAGGAGCAGCGTGCTCTGCAATCCTGACGTTTTGAAGATTAACGATGAACCCCTTGTTGGAGATGGTAGCTGAGGCGGATTCGATGTGGATATCAATTGATGGTAGAGAGACGGTGTCGCCGAGAAGGTTCTTGAATAGGTCGTTGACACGGCGCATGTCAAAATTCTGTAGTGGGGCCGTGAGGCTGAATGAACCATCGGATTTATGATACCCACTAAAGTTCGCCCGGGTATCGCCGTAGTTGTAAACGGCGGAGGTCTCAAACGCCAAGTCCTTCCATGGAGAGGTTCGTTTGAAAGATGTCGCAAATACGGCCTCGGAAAGCTAACACCCAGATACCTTGTCAGAAACAGTGGAATAAGAATCAGGACCAGAGGGCTCACAGTAAGACCTTGTATACCGAGCGGGTCCTTCCAACGGTCTTCACGCAAGTTCGCTACGATATGAATCATATCTCCAATAACTCCGAGCTCGTAATCGAGGGTCAAAGGTGACCTCTGAATCTTGAGCTCCATGCCACCAAACACGGCAAAGTCAAAACGCAGAACTGATCTTGGCTCTAATTCATATTCCATGCCTCTGACACCATAGAATCGGACGCCGATGCTAGCCAGGCGTATCCAGTCAGAGGCGAGCGGCTGATAAGAGATGTTGGGAAAGACGCCTGCCAACATGATGCTATGAATCCCTAGTGGTCGCTCCCAGTTCTGGTCTAGACCAAGGCCGGCATGAACGTGGAGGAAGGGTGCGGTGATACCAAGAGTATTAGACAAGATGGAATAGATATCACCACCGGACGTAATGTCGATGACCCAATCAGCGTCCAAGTGCCACCCCGTCGATTTCGTTCTGTCGAAGACATAGTTTTGGTGAAGGATCGTGGAATTTTCGAGCCTGATAGAGTCGAAGGTACTCCCGGTCAGTGCAGGGAGGATCGTGGATAGCCGAATTTCACGTTTGATTTTGACCCTTTGAACTAAGACAGGTTGTTCACCAAGAATAACATCTGGCAAAGACGATCCTGGCCAGCTTTCGACCTGGACACTGAGCGAATTGATGCCGAAAAGGAAAGTGTCTCCCTTCACAACAAATCCGTCGTATGGAGGTGGTGGCAATAACAGAGATACTTCTGGGCCTATCGTTTGTGCTTGGGATATCGATTTCCCCTCGAAGGCGATCGACGATGGAGTCAGTTTCTCTCTAATGACCTCGATGAGCGCATCATCTAGGTCCATCTCTTCTCGAAGTGGCATACGTCGAGAGAATGAGTCCAGTAACTGTGAGCCATGAAGTGCCGCATTCTGATTACAGGGACTTTAGTAAAATATAGAGGGAGCGGACACAGTAAATGCTGACCCATGCCGAGAACTCCATCGTCCAGGTCGATTGTAACGCAAGGGACAGCCATCCTGTTTCGTATTTTTATTTCAGGAAACTCAGATAATCGTTGAGTAGGGCGGCAGGACTCACTCCGACTGCTTGGATCTTGAAGCTCGGTCTGCCATTGAGGAATCGTCTTTGTGATTCGCTTGCCATCGAGACCCATCCGTTTGATCGCATAACCGGAGGGCATCACCCGCATCGTTAGTCGACCGGGGCTGATGGCAAGAATCGAGGGTGCGGTTTGCTTAGTCCGGTTACGCCAGTCCTGGTCCATCTTCAAGATCGATGCGATCGTCTTTTTCGCTCGCATAGCTTGCGCATTGGTTTCGTTCGTAGCAAAAGCCAAGTTGGTAGGGGGAGGTATCAAGTCTATAGTGCCGCTTGCGCCGCCTAGTCTGAGCGCGCTATAGTTCAACCACTTGTGCATAATATATCAGGGGTAAGTTTATGAGAGAGTCTAAGATCTCGAAGGACAGATATTTGGGACGCACATCAGCGGACTGAATGCCAACAGGATAATCTGGCCAAAACGCCTTTGCAATCTTATAATTGAAAATTGAGAATGAAAGAGATCGTTGTTCACTTTTGAGTTAAGAAGGCTATTGCATACCGTGATTAAGGAGTTCTTTGGGTCCATTGTGGCGCAGTCTTGTTGCACTTTCAGCGCGGTCACCCGGTCAGGCCATGGACGCTCCAGTGCGGTCATGTTCTGATCTCTAGATTTGACGAGTCCGCTGAAGTCACTTGGAGACATCCAGGTATGATAGAGTTGTAGGAAATGGCTGCTGATGAGAATCAGGCTCGAGCGTCGGGCTGCGGCCTGCTCCCAAGTCATACAAGTTACACGAGCCAGGACGCTGGATGTTTGGAAGGCACGCTTGACGGCGCTTTCGAGGTCGACAAGTGAAATGGGGCATCCATTCCCAATCGTCCCGTCGTTACCCTGATCGAGAGTGAAGACCAAGCTGACAGTGTCTTGCGAGACGACTGGGCGGCCCACGGAGTTGACTGCCGAAACCCTGGCGTCGAGAACGGAGCGTACGACGTCATTCCATCGCTTCAACTGGCTATCCACCCACAACTGCCTCGCCTGAGAATTGTCTGTCTGGCCTGTTTCAATGAGGGAGACGGAAACCGAAGCACCTGGACCACTTGGCCGACGATCGACTTCATTCCTGCGGCCCGAATCCGCCTCTTCGCCACCGCTATGTCCGTGATCGAAAAGATCGCCTTGTTGCAACCACTCATCTCCTAGGTGTCGCCTCTTCTCCTGCTCCTCATGATTGGTTTTCGCCCGAATACCTCTCTCCAATGGCCTCCGTCTGACCTCCGACGTGCGTTTCAATAGGTCGTGATGTTCTGAAACTTTCCAGTCCCCACCCAGATCGGGAATCCGAAGAGGTGGGTGTTGATCCGGTGCGGTGAACATGGCGTTGGGAATTTGTCGCCCTTCCGCGAGGGTGCCATCCTTGAGCCATACAGCGCAGATCTCTACCGTAGGTTCGTAGGCATCATAGATGTTCTCCCAGTGATCTCGATGGAGGCCCTTCTTGAGCATCCGTAACTCGACGAATAAGTCACCTAATCCTTTCCCCAAGTAAACGAAATGGCCTTGTGTCTCAGCCGATGATGCGCTTGAAACGACACCACCATAGACACTGAGCTGCTCAGCCTGGTTCTCGTAGACGATTGTTTCTTGATCATCTGTTAGATTGAAGCCTTGATAGGCCATTCGTTTAGAGTCCATGAAAGATGGTTAGAATCTACAGAGAGGTTTGAACTCGTACCACACGGTAACTTTCGACTGGCTCGATGATTGTTTGCGACTTGAATACGTCAAGTGTCAACATCTTTCGGCCAATATTCTGCCCCTTTGCCAGCCCTCGGGCACATATGCATCAGTTCATCGTTGAGGCGAAAAGAAGTCAATGGCTTTAATGCCGCAAGGGAACGGACGGACGACCAAATACCGACACGCTGACATGCAGGGTGACGACGTAGCACCCCAATTCACTGTTAATGTCGGGCCCATCTCTACGCCGCAACACTCCTATCTTTCTTTCAAAGCGCAAGCAAGTTAGATGTCCTCCACCCGCCTCGAGTCGAGCTCTGCGAAAGGCAAACACCGTCTGCTAGGGTTGCCAGAGCGAGCACGACGGGGACTCGCCTGTAAGGCCTGCCGAAAGAAGAAACATGTACGTAAAGTTGGGTTCGTCCCTTGCGCTCCCTTGGAGCTCAACTGCCATCAGCTTTGTGACAGGATAAAACCATCATGCACGGCTTGCTCTAAAGGAAGGATCGAATGTATCTATCTCGACCGCAGGCCGCATAAAACCGTTGCCGAGTTGAAGGATTTGTTGCGAGACTTTGAACGCAAGTATAGCCGTTTAGAAGCGACCCATAAAAAGAGAGCATCGAAGGTACGTAGGCGACGTATCACTCTTGGATTCCGAGTGCATTGATATTTTCTCTCGCGTGTAAGCCGAAGCCCGACGCATTCGCGGTGACCGGTGACGAGGCAACAGGCCGTGTAGAGGAATTGGACAGCCTTTTGCTTTTTTACAGGTCAAAACTCAGTGCACCCCAGACCGAGGTACCATACGGTGGATACCACTTTGACGAATCGTTCCTCACCATATCCCCGCTCAACAGCAAGACGTCACCACCGGCAACAGACACCTCCCCCTCAGCATGCTCCATAAGGTGCTCAATACCACATCCAACGCGTATTTTCAGCTGTGTTCCGAGGTATCCTCCTGGTCCTTTGATACACCAGTCCAATCTCCGGGGTACTTCTTTAGAGCTCGAACCACCTTTACTTGAGAAAGAAACTCCCGAGGTGAAGATCTTAGCCAAATCGGAGCCAAATATCTCCTTGAAAGAGAGTTGACAAACCACTCGCGTGTCATTTGCAGTTCCAATCGCTTGCCTCGACACAAGATCCTTTAAGTAACCGTGTGTCCGTATCGTCTGAGGTTTGGAATCAGTGCCGACTGAACACCAACGATGGATGGCCCTCGTCACAATTGACTTATAACCCGCTGCACAAGATCCCACAAGGACAGACTCCTCTTCCCCCACCTATCGAAATTATCCGCCCACCGACCCTTCATTTCTCTCGAGCCTCTTGGTGGGACCACCTCACGAGGACATACACCCTACGCCCAACCAATACCTCCGTCACTGTTTCCATATCTCGCCACGATGCGGTGTCGGAGATCTCAAGAGACGTATATGGCTTCTTCAAGTTCGCTCCCGCCTGGGCCTCCTTCATTAATACCTCACTCTTTTTTGATACGTTCCATCACACCGAGCTTCGATCGGCGATACAGCCGAGTTTGGTGTTGAGCATCTTAGCATACTCGAAGCTCGTTCAGTTGGATGAGGAAACCAGGAAGAAGGATCCGAGGACACATGAAAGATCGTGGAGACAGAGCGTTGCACTCAGAGATCTGGCTCAAGCGTCGTTCGAGGCAAGTTATAACGCTGGGTGGATAGACGTACCGTTGGCACAAGCAGCATGGGTGAGCACACCATATCTTCTCGTCGTGAACCCATAGCTCTTACCGATCGGTTTGCCTCATAAAACAACAGATACTGGTGTTATACGAAAACAGCCCACATCCTAACTCTGTGCCGTATCGGAGACAATCCGCTATATCTCTCTTAGATAACGTGATATGCGCGCTAGGTCTCACCTCTCTCGACGCAACCAACCCACACGCAGCCATGTTCGCACCCAACGTGGTCCCCGCGCTCGGCCGGCCACCTTCAAGCTGCGCTAAACATCAAGCAGCTACATTTATTTCTAGCTCGGTAATGGACTACCCACCGACACCATCCCCTACATCCTTGTCATCCAGGGGTGCGCTTGCCAGATACCAAGCGACAATATTACAGACACCATTCGACAACCCAGTAGATCAACCCCAGTCCCAGAACAACCATGGATTGGATGATATTACCACATGTCCGTGTCAATCCCTGTCTCTGAGTAGGAGCCCCGATGTGCTGCGATTCACCCCATTATGGGATGCCATGCCGCGATGGGTGCCAAACGCGACGTGGGCTGAGATACGGAAAGAGGAAGGGCGACGACTTGTCTGGAGTTCTCTTGGCATGCTTGGAATGGATACCGCAGCAAGACAAGCTAGTGCGATGCCACAGCAAGATCTACATGTTACCAAACAGGAGAATGTGAGCCACCCCTGATCTTATGACTGCCGTCATTTTGGAGGCTTTGCTGCAACTAAGAGACATTTGATCCGATTTCTTCGAGGCCAGTTTGCGCTCTTATTTCCGGGAGAAGAAGACCACACGTCGTTGCCGAATGAGGACACCGCGCACTCCGGGAAAGAGTGAGTCTCGCTTCTGCACATTGGTGTTCATCTGAAAGAGTTGCCATCTGGTGCAGGTCTCATTGGGCATTGTGGGGTCGCACAATGCTACTGTGGTTCGCTTGCATTCGGCGGGAATCCTGTAGGAGACTGCGCACGAAGGTTTCAGTCTCACCCTCGGCAACAGGTGAGGAAACGATGTACGGCACTGATGAAGAATTCGCTATGCAAGTGTGGATGGAGACAGATGCGATCGAGGATGCATTGAATAATCACACCTGTCTGACAGAGAAGGCGTTGATGTATCATGTATGTTTTGCCATCGAGTCGTCGCACGAAGAGTGGTCATGAGATTGACAGAAAATTCCTTCCTTAGCAGCGAGAATTCCTGTTCATGTAAGTCTATCCGCGTAGGGCGGGATCACCTCTAACTTCTGACATTCGGAATCAGAATCCGGATGCAAGTATCTAGAGGATTCAGACGTTCCATACCTATGGCCCAAACGCGAGTCAACCGTCAATCCATTCACAGCGTTTGACTATGGTCTAATCTGCGAATTGCGATAGCGACGTCAATGTCATACGATTGGATCGTGATTCGGCGCTCAATTGGAGTGCGTCATTTCGCGAACCTTCAAGTCTGAGACTTCCATCATCCTCATATCTGACACAAGGGGTTTTACGTTTTAGTTCGTCACCGGTATCGCATGGGAACAACAATGAGTGGCAGTGAGTTATGTCTTTGATTAGCACCGATGAAAGCTCCGGCTCAAGGTTTCTCAATCACATCAACCAGTCATTACCGGAGATGCTGAGAGCCCGGGCCGTAAAATGCTGTTGAAGCTACCTTTCATGGTCTACTATAGCCTAGTGATTGAATGGCGGTGCGTTCCTGTAGCGTCGCTCTATCACCTCAATCTAAGTGGAACTCAACGATATTTGGATGAACGTACGACTTTTCTGCACAGTGCTATAGAGCTGTGGAAGCTTGACAACTCACTACTCCTCGCGATCGATGTCGCTCTAAAGTATCGGCGGATTGTGGACTGGTTTCGACAGCTATGGCCATGCGCAGGTGTGTTTGCCAGAACCCATATTCAATATTCCATGGCCGGGTTACAGGCACGTCTTTTAATCTCGCTGCTATATACGTAGAAACCGAGAAGTGGGCCGCCACAATATCTGGTGAATTGAAGTCCATATGCAGGATCCTAGGCAAGGATGTGGAATGACTGGGCCCAGCTGAATCGACTGCGGCGAAGCGAGCATAGGATGTGGATCGGCGTCAGATGGACGTTGAATTGACGGATAGGAACCCCCCCTTTTTTTTCTGACTGTAACATACGTCCAGTGCGCCTTTGCAAGGGTGCATCCTAATGCCTCAAACGGTGAAGGCGTCAAATTCGCCCCAGGGTTTTCGTGTACCCTCCAAAGTCGTAGTAGAAAACCTCCCAAAATTGCTTGATACCTTTGCGCAATCTGTATTTGAATACATTTAAGGACGTTCGGGTCGATAATCGGGCAATGCTGGGCTTTCGTTGGCAAATACGGCGATGTCGATGCGTCTGACAATGACGGCGACGACGACACAATACGCCAGAAGGCCAATCCGTCAAATCTGTCTACATGTATGTGATTTTGACTCTTTGAACTACAGTGGTTCACCAAAAATAACATCTGGTGAAGATAATCCTTGCCAGGTTTCGATCTGGATAATGGGCGCATTGATGCCGAAAAGGAATATGTCTCCCTTCACAAATAATCCATCAGATGAAGGTAGCGGCAGTAGCAGAGATACTTCTGGGTCTGTCACTTGTGCTTGGGATGTGGATTTCCCCTCGAAGGCGATCGACGATAGAGTCAGCTTCTCTCTAATGACCTCGATGAGTGCATCATCTAGCTTCATTTCTTCTCGAAGTGGCATGTGTTGGGAGAACGAACCCAGCACTCGTGAACCATACAGTGCCGCATTCTGATTACAAGTAGGGGCATTCGTAAAATGTGGAGCGAATGGACACAGTAACTTGTTTGGCCTGCTAACCCATGCTAAGCATTTTGTCCAAGTCGATTGTAACATAAGACATAGTCATCCTGTTGCGAATTTTTCTTTCAGGGAACTGTTGAGCAGGACACTCGGACCATTCGGATCTTGAAGCTGTCTGCCATACAGGAATATTCGCTTGTCATTGGGATCCATCCGTTTGATTGCATAACCGGAAGGCATCACCTGCATCGTTAGCCGACCGGGGTTGGTCGCAAGAATTGAGGGTGCGGCTTGCTTGGTCCGGTTACGCCAGTTCTGGGTCATCTTCAAGATCGATGCGATCATCTTTTCTGCTCGCTAAGTTTGCGTATTGGTTTCATTCGTAGCAAAAGCCAAGCTGGTAGGGGGAAGTATTAAGTCTATGACGCCGCCCGTGTCACCTAGTCTGAGCGCACTATAGTTCAACCACTTGCGGGCAACACATCAAGGGTGAGCTGATGGGGGAGTCCAAGATATCGAAGGATAGATATTTGGGACACACATCGGCAGGCTAAATGCCGAGGCCGCTCACAGGAGAATTTGGTCAAAATGCCTTTGTAATCTTATCATTGAAAATTGAGAATAAATGAGATCATTGTTCGCCTTTGAGAGGTTGAATACGTACGGTGACTTTCGACTGGCTCGATGATTGTGATCTTCGCGACTTGAATACGTGAAGCGGATAGATTTCACTATCTATCTTTCGGCTAATATTTAGCTTTGCTGGCTCTCGGGCATATCGGTTCATCATTGAGGCGAAAAGAAGTCAATGGCTTTAATGCCGCCAAGGGAAGGGAATAGACGACCAAATACCGACACGCTGACATGCAGGATGACGACGTAGCACCCCAATTCACTGTTAATGTCGGGCTTATCACTACGCCACAACACCCCTGCTCTCTTTCAAAGTGCAAGCAAGTTAGATGTCCTCCCACTCCGAGTCGACCTTTGCAAAAGACAAACACCGTCTGCTAGAGTTGCCACGACGGGGACTCGCCTGTGGGGCCTGCCGAAAGAAGAAACATGTACGTAAAGTTAGTTTCGTCCCTTATGCCCCCTTAAAACTCATACTGGCCATCAGCTTTGTGACAGGAAAAAACCATCATGCACGCCATGCTCTAAAGGAAAGGTCGAATGTATCTATCTCGACCGCAGGCCGCATAAAACCGTTGCCGAGTTAGAGGATTTGTTGCGAGACCTTCAACGCAAGTATGATAGCTGTTTCAAGGCAACTCGCGAAAAGAGAGCGCCGAAGGTACGTAGGCGACGTATCACTCTTGGATTCCGAGAGCATTGATATTTTCTCTCACGTGTCAGCCGGAGCCCGACACATCCACGACGACCGGTGACGAAGCATCAGGCCGTGTGGCAGAATTGGACAGCCTGTTGCGTTTCTACCGGTCAAAACTCAGTGCACCCCAGACCGAGGTACCGTGCGGTGGATACCACTTTGACGAATCGTTCCTCGCCATATCCTCGCTCAATAGTAAGACGTCACCACCGGCGACAGGTACCTTCCCCTCAGCATGCTCCATAAAGTGCTCGATATCACATCCAATGCGCATTTTCAGCTGTGTTCCAAAATATCCTCCCAGCCCTTCGATACACCAGTCCAATCTCCGGGGTACTTCTTTAGAGCTCGAACCACCCTTTCTTAAGAAAGAAATGCCCGAGGTGAGGATCTTAGTCAAATCGGAGCCAAATATCTCCTTGAGAGATAGTTGACAAACCATTCACGTGTCATTTTCAGTTCCAATTGCTTGCCTCGGCACAAGATCTTTTAAATAGCTATGTGTCTGTATTGCCTGAGGTTTGGGATCAGTGCCGACCGAGCACCCATGGTGGATGGCCCTCGTCGCAATTGGCTTATAACCTGCCGCACAAGATCCCACGAGGACAGACTCCTCTTCCCCCACCTATCGAAATTATCCGCCCGCCAACCCTTCACTTCTCTCGAGCCTCTTGGTGGGACCACCTCACAAGGACATACACCCTACGCCCAACCAACACTTCCGTCACCGTTTCCATATCTCGCCACGATGCGGTGTCGGAGATCTCAAGAGACGTATATGGCTTCTTCAAGTCCGCTTCTGCCTGGGTCTCTTTCATTAACACCTCACTCTTTTTTGATACGTTCCATCACGCCGAGCTTCGATCGGCGATACAGCCGAGTTTGGTGTTGAGCATCTTGGCATACTCGAAGCTCGTCCAGTTGGATGAAGAAACTAAAAAGAAGGATCTAGAGACACATGAAAGGTCGTGGAGACAGAGCGTTGCACTCAGAGATCTGGCTCAAGCGTCGTTCGAGGCAAGTTATAACGCTGGGTGGATAGACGTACCGTTGGCACAAGCAGCATGGGTGAGCACACCGTATTTTCTCGTCGTGAACCTATAGCTCTTACCGATCGATTCGCCTCGTAAAACAGATATTGGTGTTATACGAAATCTGTCCGCACCCTAACAGTGCACCGCTTCGGAGACAATCCGCTATATATCTCTTAGATAACGTGATATGCGCGCTAGGTCTCACCTCTCTCGACGCCACGAATCCTCGTGCAGCCTTGTTCGCACCCAATGTGGTCCCCGCGCTCGGCCGGCCACCTTCAAACTGCGCTAAATATCAAGCAGCTACATTCACCCCCAGCTCGGTAATGGGCTACCCACCGACGCCACCTCCTACACCCTTGTCATCGAGGGGTGCGCTTGCCAGGTATCAAGCGACAATATTACAGACGCCGTTCGACAACCCATTAGATCAACCCCAGCCCCAGAACAACCATGGATTGGGTGATGTCATCACATGTCTGTGTCAATCTCTGTCCCTGGGCAGAAGCACCGACGTCCTACGATTCACCCCATTATGGGATGCTATGCCACGATGGGTGCCAAATATGACGTGGGCTGATATACGGAAAGAGGAAGGGCGACGGCTTGTCTGGAGTGCTCTCGGCATGCTTGGCCAAGACGCCGCAATGAGACAGGCTAGTGCAATACCACAGCAAGATCTACATGTTACTAAACAGGAGAATGTGAGTCGCCCCCGATTTCACGATTGCCGTCGTTTTGGAAATAGGAGACATTTAATCTGATTCCCTTGTGATCAGTTTGCGCTCTTATTTCCAGGAGAAGAAGACTTCACGTCGTTGCCGAATGAGGACATCGTGCACTCCGGAAAAGAGTGAGTGTCGCTTCTGCACATTCGGGGGGCTTCGGTGTTCACCTGAACGAGTTACCATTTGGTGTAGGTCTCATTGGGCATTGTGGGGTCGCACAATGTTACTGTGGTTTGCTTCCATTCAGCGGGCATCCCGCAGGAGACTGCGCACGAAGGCTTCAGTCTCACCCTCTGTAACAGGCGAGGAAACGATGGACAGTACTGATGAAGAATTTGCTATGCAAGTGTGGATGGAGACAGATGCGATCGAAGATGCATTGAATAGTCACACCTGTCTGACAGAGAAAGCGTTGATGTATCATGTATGCTTTGCCGTCGAGTTGCCGCACGATGAGTGGGCATGATATTGACAAAACATTCCTTCCCTAGCAGCGAGAGTTCCTGTTTATGTAAGTCTAATCATGTAGGTAGGATTACCTCTAACTTCCGACATTCATCTCCCTCGGAACCAGAATCCGGATGCAAATATCTAGAGGATTCAGACGTTCCATACCTATGGCCCAAACGTGAGTCAACCGCCTTTCCATTCATAGTGTCTGACTATGGTCTAATCTGCGAATTGCGATAGCAACGTCAATTTCATGCGATTGGATCGTGATTCGGCACTCAATTGGAGTATGTCATTTCGCGAACCTCCAAGTCTGAAACTTCCACCGTCCTCATATCTGACAAAAAGAGTTTACTTTTTTTAGTTCGTCACCGGTATCGCATTGGGACAACCATGAGTGGCAGTGAGTTATATCTTTGATTAGCACCGATGAAAGCTCCGGCTCAAGGTTTCTCAATCACATACATCAGTCATTACTGGAGGTGCTGAGAGCCCGGGCCGTAAAATGCTGTTGAAGCTACCTTTCCTAGCCTACTTTAGCCTAGTGATTGAATGGCGGTGCGTTCCTGTAGTATTGCTCTATCGCTTTAATCTAAGAGGAACTCAATGATACTTGGATGAACGTACGACTTTTCTGCACAGTGCTATAGAGCTGTGGAAGCTTGACAACTCACTACTCCTCGCGATCGATGTCGCTCTAAAGTATCGGCGGATTGTAGACTGGTTTCGACAGCTATGGCCATGCGCAGGTGCGATCCATGTTCAATGTTCCTTGGCCAGGCAGATTTCTTACAGGCACGTTATTTAATCTCGACGCTATATACATAGAAACCGAGAAGTGGGCCGCCACGATATCTGGTGAATTGAAATCCATATGCAGGATCCTAGGCAAGGATGTGGAGTGACTAGGCCACAGCTGAATTGGCTACTGCGAAGCCAGCATAGGATGTGAATCGATGGCAAATGGGCGTTCAATGGGAGTATAGTTTTCCTGGGCGTAACATACGCCCAGTACACCTTTGCAAAGGTGCATTCTGACGCCTCAAACGGTGGAGGTATCAAATTCGCTCCAGGGTTTTCGTGTACCCTCTCTAAAGTCGTAGTAGAAAACCTCCCAAAATTGTGTACTTGATACCTTTACGCAATCCGTGTTTGAATACATTTAAGAATGCTTGAGTCGAAAATCGGGCAATGCTGGGCCTTCGTCAACAAATACGGCGATGTCGATGCGACGTCTGACAACGACCCAATGCGCCAGAAGTCCAATCCGTCAAATCTGTCTACAGGCAAGTGCGTTTCCATGATGTACCGTCTCTCCAGATATTATTCCGCAACTCACTACAATTTCCATCCAAAATCTCACTTATTGTTGCGAAACAGATGGTCCGTCATAAATAATACGTACAGTCTCTGCTTCCGTCCTTCACTATGGTACTGCACGAGCCACCTTCGAGAATTGAATAAGCCAATGATTAATGAAGCGTGCCACGGACTGAAGCGGCACGGGTTATTGGAATGCGAAGGAACCGAGGCATTGAGTAGTGGGTGCTTTCTTGGAACCAACAATCTGTGAAGATAGGTCGTGTGTGACCTAAAGTTGACACTATTGGATAACAATGTACTTCTTGCTCCGATCGGGGACAACTTGAAATGCTAAGCATAAAGTGACGCGGAACTTGCATCCGGAGACGCGATAAGAGTTCGGCAAGATACGTGGAATCATCGAGCACAGTTAGCCTTGACCGATGCAGACAAGGTCATGGGTGGGCTACATCTGATGGTCACATTGGTGAGGCGGAAGGTAATCACTGGGTAGGTGATCACTGGGCCTCAGATAAGCTTGACGATGGGATAGAGATTTGAATGCTTGTGGGAGTTGGTGGTGACCAATACAAAATAACGATAAGTTATAAACAAACGCGACCCTGCAGGAGTAATCTACCGAAGCGCCCAATGTGGCGTAATTGTCCTTCGGGATATTATCTCGTTTGGCAGGGCCAGCCCAAGTATATATATCCCGTGTCTTGAACTTGAACAGGGTATTTCAATCCTGCAAGGTTTGTAGACGGTCAAGTGAATCCGGGAAACCCGAAAGATCTGGAAGGAGGCCCAGCTGTACAGGAAGGAACGCCCGCGCCCCTACATAATATGATGACGCTGCAAGATTAGTCAGATCGGAGGTAGGTTGACCTGGTGCAGCGGGAATTTGGCGGCCATCCGCAGGTGCCGGGCGCCCATTGTAGGCATCATCTCTTAGGCTGAAGTCCTGATGGTCGTAAAAGAAGGGAGCGAGGTTTGGACTCACACCGCACGGCGACTTTCGATGGTCAGACTTTTTCGGCGTCGGTGTTGTGTTTGCGAACATCCCATGCCACCTCAGTCTTTGACCAGTATCATGAGACCTCTTCTTCTTAGTGTATGTGAACGCACCTAATCCTGGTTCAGCCCTTTGCCTTCCAAATGTGGCTTAGTAAGCCCTTGCGCGTCGGTTCGGCTACGAAAGGCCTCTAACGTCGCCACGCCAACGACCAAATCCCAACAAGCACCGACAGTGCGGGGTGCCGTTTAATATAAGCTGGTGTCTGGTGTACATCTGTGACACCTCGATATTTCCACACCTTTCGGAGTCACTGCAAGTCGCATTATGTCCCCCAACTCACAATTAGGAACTATCCACGCCACTTCTGCGAAGGAAAAACATCGTCTACGAGAGCTACCAGAGCCGCATGGACTAGCCTGCAAGGCTTGCCGAAAGAAAAGGCATGTGCGTAGAGTTAGTTTCGTCCCTCTTCGATTCCTTTGAAGCTCATATTGGCCAAATTTTAGCTTTGTGATAGGAGAAAACCATCATGCACGACTTGCTCTAGAGTAAAGATCGAGTGTGTCTATCTCAGTCGCAAGCCGCGTGTGACTGATGCCGAGTTAGAGGATGTGTTGCGAAAACTTGAGCGCAAGTATAATAGCTGCTTAAAGGCGAAAGCAGAGAGGGCGCAGAAGGTGCGTAGCCGACGTATTATGCTTGCGAAGTTGAGCGTATGATATTTCTGTTCATTCAGACAAAGCCCGGCCCGCCTACGATGACAAGTGAGGAAACAAACTTCCTTACAGACCGGCCTGTATCTGGACCTTCGGAATTAGACAACCTTTTGCACTATTATACTTCCATGCTCAATACACCACAGGTCGAGGTACGGTACGGCGGATACCACTTCAGCGAAGCGTTCCTGGGCGCATCCTCCCCCGAGAGCAAGACATTCCAAGCGACAGATAACCCCCCCTCAGCACGCTCTTTGAAACGCTCAATACCACAACCAACATGCATTTTCAGCTATGTTCCAAGGTATCCTCCCGTCCCGTTGATATGTCAGCCGGATCTTCAGGCCACGTCACTGGGGATTGAACCATCCCCACCTGAGGATGGAATGTCTAAGGTGGGGATCCAGTTTGAAAGGAGAGGTTAAGGCCTGACAAGTCACCCACGGGTTGTTTCTAGGCTCAATCTACTACCCCGGCACTTCACCTTTTGGATAACCCGGCCTTTCCATTACCTTCGACTTGGAATCAATGCCAACCCGATGTGTTGTCTTCGCAAAGATTCCCCTATAAACGACCCGACGGGATCCCGCGAGCACAGACCCCTTCTCAGACCATCGAAATCGCTCGCGCGCCGACGCTTCACTTCCCTCGAGCCACCTGGTGGGATTATCTCACCAATACGTACACCCTACCCCCAACCAACGCTTCTGTTCTCACTCCCGTATCTCGTCATGAAGCAGCACGGGAGATCTCGAGAGACGTATATGGCTTCTTCAAGACCGCCTCAGTATGGCTCTCCTTCATCAACACCTCACTCTTCTTTGATACGTTCCATCACACCGAGCTTCGATCGGCGATACAACCAAGTTTGGTGTTTAGCATCTTGGCGTATTCAAAGCTCCTACAATCAGATGGTGATACTAAGAAAACAGATCCAGAAAAGCGAGAGAAGTCATGGAGGCAGAGCATTGTGCTTAGAGATCTGGCTCAGGCATCGTTCGAAGCAAGTTATAATGCTGGATGGATGGACTTACCGTTGGCACAAGCAGCCTGGGTGAGCACATGACGCGTTCCACAATTTTCTCGTTGTGGTCTTACCGATCGACTAACTTCGATCTGGCCCGTTACAAACAGATACTGGTGTTATACGAAATCAGCGCACATCCAAATTGGACATCGTATCGGATGCAATCGGCCATGTCTCTATTAGATAATGTGATTCGCGCGTTAGGTCTCACCTCTCTCGACACTATGGATCCTCATGTACCCACGTTCACCCCCAATGCAATCCCTACGTTTGGCCGCCCCTCTCTGAATGGCGCTAGGTATCAAGTAGTACCATTCGTTCGTAGCCCAATGCTGGACCACCGGCCGACACCACCACCTATACCCCCGTCATTCAACACCGCCCTTATCAAAGACCCAGCGAAAGCATTACCGACACCATTTCACAATTTGCAATCTCCGGTGGATCAGCCATATTTCCAAAGACGCCATGGATCAGGGGATGTTTCGACGTGTCCATGTCAATCTCTGTCCCTTGCCAGGAGTCCGGAAGTGCTACAGTGTACTCCGACATGGCATTCTATGCCACGTTGGGCGCCGAACGCGACATGGGCAGATATACGGAAAGAGGAGGGGCGACGGCTTGTTTGGAGCGCTCTCGTCATGCTTGGCCAAGATGCAGCGGTGAGGCAGGCGGCTGGGATGTCACAGCTGGATCTATACGTTAGCAAACCCGAGAACGTGAGCCATTCCGAGTTCGCCGTCCTATTTCAAAAGCTTTTCCTCTTTTACCGCAAATGCGAGAGTGAGGGATCTAATTGCCTCGTGGACTGGCAACCCAGTTTGCTGTCTTGTTTCCAGGAGAGGAGGAGTACGCAAGTATAGACACTACATACTCCGGACAGGAGTGAGTCGCATTTCTGCACGTTTGGGAGACTTTTTCGTATTGGCTGCGAAGGCTGCTTATTTACCATTTGATGCAGGTCTCATTGGGCATTGTGGAGTCGCACGATGTTACTGTGGTTTGCCTGCATCCGGCACGCGTCGCACGGTGGACTGCATAATCCCTTCCTCGGGTTTTCGGCTTCATCGTCTGGGGCGGATGAAGACGAAATAGGCAGCACTGACGCAGAGTTTGCTATGCAAGTGTGGACGGAAACGGTGGCAATCGAGGATGCATTGAATAGTCACAGCTGTGTTACAGAGCAGGCGCTCGTGTATCAGGTATGACCCACCATCCAGTTTTATCGTGGAGAGTAGGCACGTGATTGACAGAAAATATTGCCCCGTAGTCGCGAGAGTTCCTGTTTATGTAAGGCAGCTCGCATAATCTGCGATATGTGACCCAACTTCTAACACCAATTTCTCTCGGAATTAGAATCCGGATGCAAGTGTCTAGTGGATTCAGATATCCCACACATATGTCTCAAACGTGAGTTGGCTATCAATCAATTTCCAGGCGCTTCAAGGGTATGACTGTGGCATAATCTGCACACTGCGATAGCGGTATCAACTTCATGCAATTACATCGTGATTCGGCGCTCAAATGGAGTACGTCAATTCTCGAACCTTGAAGTCTGAAAATTTCCACCATCCTCATATTTGACCAAAATTTAGTTCGCCACCGGTATAACATCGGGATGACTTTGGAGGCTGGTGAGCTACATCGTTAAGGGATGGGAATGCTCTTGCTGACGGTTTTTCTATTGCATTCATCAGTCTTTGTCGGAGATGTCGAGAGCCCCGGTCGTAAGTGGCTGATGAAGTTACCTTTTTCGGTCCATTTAAGCCTATTGGCTGAATGGCGGTGCGTCCCTACAATGTCGCCTTCCCACTTGAACCTAAGAGCACGCGTCACTGAACGATACCAATATCGCGTCTATACACAGCGCTCTGGAGCTGTGGAAGCTTGACAACTCGCTACCCCTTGCGGTGGAGGTCGCTCTAAAGTACCAGCGGATTGTAGACTGGTTTCATCAGGTCTGGCCGTGTGCAGGTGCGTCTGCTGGTAACTCCGGTGTTCGGGGTAGATCTCTGAAGTCCAGCGCCTCAAACCTCGCCTCGTTGTATTTAGAGACTCAGCGGTGGGCTACTACAACATCAAGCGAATTAAAGTCCATATGCAAGATCTTAGGGAAGGATGTTGAGTGATTGGGGCTGAATTGACCATGACGAATCGAGCACACAATATGCATCAATGAAGGATCGTTGTTAGCTGTAGAACCCACCCGGTCAACCTCGTGCTACCCCTTTCGAAAGCTTAATAGGAACCTCTGATTGGTATAGTGTATTTCGAATGTCGGGCAATGCCGAATCCTCACATATCTGCTCAGATGGGGTAATATTTCTAAATGGGGTAATTTTCCGATGTCTACGGTATGTTTTGGCCGTAAACATCAGTTCTGACCCTGGAGCTGCTCACCGCACTGCACAGGAATTTTGCCGCTATTTCTATGCGTAGATACTGGTCGAAATTGGCTGTCGTAAAACGACTGTAGAGTCAGCGCAAGCTATGAACCCTAAAGTTGATTCTTCCCGTGAATCTAGACTGCCCATATCGAGCCTCTTGTTTTCGAGTGGCTTGACGACATCCGTCGGCTGAGGCTCTGAAATGAGGGGAGACGTCTAAGATCTCAATTCTTTAATTTCTTGAGAAGCCGCTTTCTGCGTGAACGTCGACATGCCAAGTTGTAGGATGACTAACGCCGGTGGTTCAGGGCGGTGCAGCATTACACTATGTAATCTCAGTATGTAAGGCTCTCAACAGATCTACAATATCTCTACAAGCCAGATGTCCTTCCCTTCGAATTCAGGCGCTATCCGCGAGGACGCCGTCTCTGCAAAAGAGAGACACCGTCAGCTGGAGTTACCACAACAACGTGGGCTTGCCTGCAGGGCCTGCCGAAAGAAGAAACACGTACGTTCCGCAAGTTTTGTCCCTCTTCCTCTCTCTCAGACTCCGAATTTCAGCTTTGTGATAGGAGAAAGCCATCTTGTACGGGTTGCTCTACTTCAAAAATTGAGTGTATCTACCCTGGGCGCAAGCTACGTGCGACGGTCTCCGAGTTAGAGGATGTGCTGCAAAAACTTGAGCGAAAGTATAAAAGCTACTTAAAGGCGACAAAAGAGCGCACAGAGAAGGCGGCGAAGGTGCGTAGCTCACCCATTGTGCTTGTGAAGTTGAGCGTACTGATGTTTCTGTTCACTCGGACAAAGCCCAGCGCATTCGCAACAGCCGATGATGAGACAAGTTCTCTTGCAGACCGGCTTGTAGCCGGGCCCCCGGAATTGGACAGCCTGTTGCACTTTTATATTTCGAAACTCAAAACAACTCAGATTACGGTACCGTACGGCGGATACCACTTCGACGAAACGTTCCTCGCAATGTCTCCGCACGACAGCAAGGCGTCATCACTGGAGACATATACCGTTCCTTCAGCATGCTCCTTGAAGATCTCAACACCAAATCCAACACGCATTTTTAGCTATGTTCCAAGGTATCCCCTGGCTCCATCGATATACCTACCCAATCTCGGGGGTATATCGTTTAGGCTTGAACCGCCTCCACTTGAGGCTGAAACGTCTAAGGTGAGGATCACAGTCAAATCCGAGTGAAGACCCTCATTAGCTGAAGATTGAAAGGCCATCCATGCATTAGGTCCAATCAACCGCCGCGGCGCTTCCTTTAAATTCCCTGACCTCTACATCACCCGAAGTTTGGAATGAGTGCCAACCGAACGCCTATGAAGAATGTTCATCGCTTGAACTAGCTTTTAAGCCACCCCACAAGATCCCGGAAGCACAGACTCCTTCAACCATCGAAATCACCCCCTCGCCGACGCTTCAATTCTCTCGGGCCTCCTGGTGGGATTACCTCACAAGCACGTACATTCTACATCCGACCAACACTCCCATCGCCACTTCCATATCTCGCCACGATGCTGTACTGGAGATCTCAAGAGACGTATATGAGTTCTTCCAGTCCGCCCCAGTCTGGCTCTCCTTCATCAACGTCCCACTCTTCTTCGATATGTTCTATCACACCGAGCTTCGATCGGCGATACAACCGTGCTTGGTGTTGAGTATCCTGGCGTACTCGAAGCTCCTCCAGACGGATGGGGAAACTAAGAAGAAAAATCCAGGGGCGCACGAGAGGTCGCTGAGGCAGAGCGTTATGCTCAGAGATTTAGCTCAGGCATCCTTCGAGGCGAGTTATAACGCTGGATGGATAGACCTGCCGCTAGCGCAAGCAGCATGGGTGAGCACAGCGCACGTCACGCATTTTCCTCGTCCCAGAGTGACAACCCTTACCGATTGATTTACTCTGGTCTGGCTCGTAAAAAGATATTAGTGTTATACGAGATCAGCGCACATCCGAATTGCACATCGCATCGGATGCAATCTGCCATGGCCCTCTTAGACAACGTGATACACGCGCTAGGTCTCACCTCCCTCGATGCCTTGGATCCTCATGCAGCGATTTTTGTGCTTGACAAGGTTCCCGCGCTGGGCCGTCCGCCTCCGAATGGCGCTAGATATCCAGCAGTTCACCTCGCTGGCCGTTCAGTAATAGATCGCCCAACGACGACCTCTTCTACTTCTCCGTCATCCAGGGCTGTGTTTGCCAAATACCGAGCGACGCCGTTTCCGACGCCGTTTGACGATTGGCGATCCTTGGTGGATCCACCCCAAATTCGAAGCGACCATGAATTGAGGGATGACCCCTCGTGTCCTTGTCAATCTCTGTCCCTCGCCGGGAGCCCAGACGCCTTGAGATGCACCCCAACATGGGATTCTATGCCGCGATGGGCGCCGAACGCGACATGGGCAGAGATACGGAAAGAGGAAGGCCGAAGGCTCGTCTGGAGCGCTCTCGTCATGCTTGGTCAGGACGCCGCGGTAAGACAGGCAGGTGGGATGCCACAGTTAGATCTATACGTTAGCAAACCGGAGAACGTGAGCCGGCTGTTATTTCAATCCCCTTCTTGTCTTGCTGCGGATGAGGGATATTTAATCTGATTTTCTTGTGACTTGGCAACACAGATTGCGCTTTTGTTCCCCGGAGAGGAGATTTATGCGTCACTGCCAGACGTGGATACCACATACTCCGGAAAGGAGTGAGTCGTGTTTCTTCACGCTCGGAATGCGCTGGCTGTACGAAGAAGGCTCGGTGTGTTTACCCTTTGATGTAGATCCCTTTGGGCATTGTGGAGTCGCACAATGCTACTATGGTTCGCCTGCATCCGGCACGTGTCCCGCGGTCGCCCGCACACCCCTCTTCCCGGGTTTTCAGTCCCACCATTATCCTTGACAAATTACGATACTGTAGGTTACACTGATGCGGATTTTGCGATGCGGGTGTGGATGGAGACGGTGGCAATTGAGAACGCATTGGATAGTCACAGTTGTACTACTGAGAGGGCACTCATGTATCAGGTTTGTCCTACCCTCTTCCTGCAGCACTCAGAGTAAATAATGAGACTGAAAGAAAGTATTATCTTTCTTCGTAGCCGCGGGAGTTCTTGTTTATGTGCGCCTACTCAGTCGCTATATCATAATCTGCTGATCTCTGCATATGATGCCCTCCCTCTAACATCCATTCCCCTTAATTTAGAATTCGGATGCAGGTTTCCAGAGGATTTCGATATTCTATTCCTAAGGCTCAAACGTGAGCGGGACATTAATGCGTTCCCAGATGCTTCAAGAGTCTGACAATTGTAAATCCACGCGCTGCTCAAGCGGCATCAACTTCTCACAATTGGATCGTGATTTAGCGCTCAAATGGAGTACGCATTCCCTGAAGATTCAAGTTTGAAACTCTCATGTCTGACCAAAGAAAAAGTTCGCCACCGGCATAGCATCGGGACGGCTTTGGAGACCAGTGAGTTACATCATTTATAACAGTGGCACCACGCGTATCTCTTGCTACAAAATCTCTCAATATTATCCATCAGTCATTGCCGGAGATCCTGAGAGTCCAGGTCGTAAGATGCTATTAACACGATCTTTTCCGGTCTACTTGATTCTAATGACCGAATGGCGGTGCGTTCTTGCAGTATTGCCTCGCCACTTCAATAGAAGGGGACTTCTCACTCAAATAAATATATCACTTGTATTCACAGGGCTTTAGAGCTGTGGAAACTCGATCACTCCCTACTCCTCGCGGTGGAGGTCGCACTGATGTATCGGCGGATTTTACGCTGGTATCAACAGGTCTGGCCTTGCGAAGGTGCGTTTGCTGGCCCTACATGTTCAATGCTCAACAGTGGGGTAGTCTTACCCCGTACGCTCCTTTTAATCTGACTGCTCCATATACAGAGATCCAGAGATGGGCGGCCGCAACATTAGGCAAATTGAAGTCTATATGCGACATCTTAGGCAAGGATGTGGAATGACTGGACCTGTAACCGTATTACATGATATGGCCGTGGTGAAATGAATGAGCTTAGAATATGCATTCATGTCAGAACAGTTAATTCTCTGGCAACGACGAAGTTGTTGTCCTTCCTCGCTCGATCAGTGACAACGTGACTGAGCACGAAACCTGACTCAACTCGCGCATTTTCGCTCTCGAAGACCTAGAGACGCGGCATGAAACCCTCGTCTGCCATGGCTAGACCACATCTGGTCACGTTGGTGGAAAAGAGACTGGGGCGGACGTGAAGAGGAAGAGGAAGAGGGGGACGTTGGATGTGCGTCTTGCAAGAAGACCGAATTGGAAGACAGGATTCGGATTCGCAACGTCATTGGACAGACGGTGAGATGGGCCGAGACACCATCTGGTTTCGCACTTGGATTTCATTGTTGCAACCGAATCCGAACAGGTGACCTGTTTATCGCGGAACCATGAATATGGCATTGATTGTGCTTCCGTTCTATCCAGCGAACGAATGTCTTCCCGATCATATCAACGGAGCAATACCACATTTTTATCATCATGAAGAGTGGGAGATGAAAACAATATGTGACGGGGAGAAGAAGGTGGTGCCGTCCGGG
The DNA here is from genome assembly GCA_019633535.1 of Tulasnella sp. JGI-2019a. Classification (NCBI taxonomy): domain Eukaryota; kingdom Fungi; phylum Basidiomycota; class Agaricomycetes; order Cantharellales; family Tulasnellaceae; species Tulasnella sp. JGI-2019a. The sequence continues at coordinate 30,812 of WSUE01000119.1, forward strand.
TTCGGAATTACACACATGGGCTTGAACTCAGGGCACGAGCCTCATTTAGGACCGGGACAGGGTGTTAGGGATGGTAGTGGACGGGAAGATAGATAGACGGCAAGGATGTTGCGGAGGATGCTGCAGCGAGAGACAAAGACGCAAATACTCGAAATTACACTTCCAGCTGTAGGAAAGGAACGCAGGCTTATCACCACCGCCAAAAGTAGCCCCTCCGTTTCGATGTTCCTCTATCCCGAAGGGGTTTTATGCTGCGGCTAAAGGGGCCATTTATGGTTAGAATGAGGCGTCTAGGTTGGAAGAAGTCCATTGCCAACGCGATTGACATGCCATCCGAGCGAGCAGGCGAAGGGTCCGTCGAGTGATCATCAAGTGAGAGTAATTACTTCGTGATGGGAAAAGAAGTTGGTATCACTCAGGTTTGGGACTGCGCAGTAAGTGCAGGTAAGGTGACGCTGAGACAGAACTGAATACTTATTTCCTAATGGGGCAGTCTCTCGTTGACTGCAAATATGTCTTTTTTTCAACCCTGTGGAGGCGTGTGGACCAAGCGTGAACAACCCCCGAATACGGGTTCTCGTTTGGGATTGAGACCCTAGGAGTCAAGATACTGGGGGTGGGTGTGGGCGGAAAAGAAAGATGACACAAAATCGGAATGCCGCCGACTGCAACGCTGGAGTGAAACGATCCTCTAAGCTGTCCACAGACATTTCATGGTAGGCGGATTTAGTGTTGCCCAAGCCACAAGCTTTTCCATTAACCATTTAAAGGACATGAACCCCCTAGGTTCAACCCTTAGATCCTTCTGGAATAGTTCTGGAACGTTCCCGGCGTCGGCCGGGATCATTCATACCCCAGTCTGAGGGTCCTGACAAGCCCAAGCCCCATGACAGTAAACTAAGCCCGGCTGTAAGTAGCCCGGGCTTGCGACAGCAATAATATTATCGTAGATGCACACCGGCCGCAGATTACTGTAGATAAGGTATAAACGCAAGCCATCTTCTCTCTCTGTGAATGCCAATGTTGAGATCCTCTGCTTTCGAGTGGCTTAGTGTACATATTTTGCCCACATCGGTTGGGGTTCCGAAGCGGGGACGTCTACACATCCTGTTATTCGGAAGGTCTTCAGAAGCCGAGGGAGTTTCTGCATCAACGTCGCCATGCCGGATGACTAACGCCGGTAGTGTAGGGTGGCGCAGCAGTATTCTGTGTAATCTTAGTGCATCTTTGAATCCCAACACCTTTGCAAAGTCGCTGCAAATCAGATGTCGCTCCACTCCATGTCGGGCGCGATCCGCGGTGATCCCACCCCTGCCTCTGCAAAAGACAGACACCGTCTGCGGGAGTTACCGGGGCTTGCTTGCAAGGCCTGCCGAAAGAAGAAACACGTATGTCGTCCTCTCGCCCTCTCTTAAACTCAAAAATTCCATCTGCTCACTGAATTCCAGCATTGTGATAGGAGAAAGCCATCTTGCACGGCTTGCTCTACTTCAACAACCGAGTGTGTCTATCTCAACCGCAAACCACGCGTGACCGTCCACGAGTTAGAAGATATATTGCGAAAACTCGAGTGGAGATATAATAACTGCTTAATTGCAACGAACAAACGTGCGAAGAGAACACGGAAGGCGCGTAACCGGCGGATTATGCTCTCGAATTCGAGCGTACTAACATTTCTATTTATTCAGCATAAACCCGGTACATCTACGATGACTGGTGGTGGGGCAAGCCATCTTGCAGACCATCTCCTAGCTGGACCTTCAGAATTGGACACACTTTCATACTTTTACACTTCGCAGCTCGGTGTACTTCAGACGGAGGTACCATACGGTGGATTCCATTTTGACGAAACGTTCCTTGCGATATCCTCGCCCAACAGCACGCCACCACCCCGGGCGATAAATAATTCCTCCTCAGCGTGCTCCTTGAGGTGCTCAATACCGCATCCAACGCGCATCTTTAATTGCGTTCCAAAGTACCCTCCCACCCCCTCAGTGTATCAGCCCAATCTCTGGAACAATTTGTTAAAGCTCGAAACGCCTCGACTTGAGGATGAAATATCCAAGGTGAGAATTCTAGTCAAATAAGAGCCGAATTTCTCATTGGTTGAGGACTGACTTGCCGATTACGTACCATTTCCAGGTTCGATCAACTCCTTCAGCGCTTTATCCCCTAAATCATCCGAGTTCCCCATCACCTGAGATTTGGAATCGGCGCCAACCGAGCACCTATGATGTATGGTCTTCGCTGCAACTAGCTGGTAACTCGCCCCCGCGAGTACAGACTCCTCCCATCGACGAAATCACCCACGCACCGACGCTTCATTTCTCTAGAGCCACCTGGTGGGACTACCTCACGAGCACATACACCTCATACCCAACCGGAACTTGCTCCTCCGCTTCCATATCTCGCCGCGACGCAACGTTAGAGATCTCAAAAGATGTGTATCAATTCTTCAAGTCCGCCCCACTTTGGCTCTCCTTCATCAACGTTTCACTCTTCTTCGACAACTTCCACCACACCGAGCTTCGATCTGCGACACAGCCGAGCCTGATTTTGGGCATTCTGGCGTACTCGAAGCTCCTCCAGTCGGACGGGGATACCAAGACCAAGGATCCGGAAGCGCAAGCGCGATCGTGGAGACAAAGCGTTGTGCTTAGGGACTTGGCGCAGGCATCGTTTGAGGCGAGTTATAATGCCGGCTGGATGGACTTGCCGTTGGCGCAAGCGGCATGGGTAAGCACATTGTACATCACACACGTTTCCCGCCGTGGACCTCCAACGAACACCGATCGACTTACTCCGATTTGGCCCTTAAAAACGACAGATATTGGTGTTGTACGAAATCAGCGCACACCCAAATTGTACCTCGTATCGGACGCAATCTGTCATGACCCTCTTGGACAACGTAATACGCGCGCTAGGTCTCACCTCCATCGACGCCACGGATCCTCGTGCAAACATGTTCGTGCATGGTATAGTCCCGACACTTAAACGCCCACCTCAGAATGGCGCTAGACATCAAGCAGCCGCACTCGTTTACAACCCAATAATGGACCACCCGCAGACACCACCTTCTATATCCCCGTCGTTTAATACCACATCCAAATACCAAGCGCCAACATTGCCAACAATGTTCAATAATTTACAATCTCCGATAGATCAGCCACACCTCCGACCCGACCATGAATCAGAAAATGTTTCCTCATGTCCTTGCGAGTACCTATCCCTCGCCAGGAACCCTGACGTGCTGAGATGTACCCCAACATGGGGTTCCATACCACGATGGGCGCCGAACGCGACATGGGCAGAGATACGGAAAGAGGAAGGGCGAAGACTCGTCTGGAGTGCCCTCGTCATGCTTGGCCAGGATGCAGCGGTCAGGCAGGCGAGTGGGATGCCACAGCTAGATCTATACGTTAGCAAGCCGGAGAACGTGAGCTGTTCTTAAATTCCCTGTCGCCATTATTTCATAGGCTTCCTACGAATAGGAGGCAGTTAAACTGATGGCTTAGCAACCCAGATTGCGCTCTTGTTTTCAGGGGAGGATAATTATACGTCGTTGCCGGATGTCGATACCACATATTCCGGAAAGGAGTGAGTCGAGTTTCTGTATATTCGTGATGGGTTAGAGAGCTCACCGCACGAGGAATGCAATCTTCCATTTGATGTAGGTCTCATTGGGCCTTGTGGAGTCGCACAATGCTACTGTGGTTTGCCTGCATCCGACGCGCATCCCGTGGTTATCTAAACACCCCTCTTCCTGTGGTGTCGGACTCACCGCCTTTGATAAATGAGGGTGGATCCGCCGATGCCGACTTTTCTATGCAAACGTGGATAGAGACGGTGGCAATCGAGAATGCATTGGATAGTCACAGCTGTGCTTCTGAGCAGGCAGTCATGTATCAGGTATGCTCCGCCCTTCGGTCGCAACACCGGGAGTAATTATGGGACTAAAGAGCACTGCGTGATTCATCTCGTAGCCGCGGGAGTTCCTGTTTATGTACGCCCACTCGATCACCAGATATAGAGCCTAACGTCTAATGCTCGTTTTCTCAACCTCAGAATTCGGATGGAAGTGTCCAGAGGACTGCGGCATTGCATCCCTATGGCTCAAACGTGAGTCGGACACTAATCTATTCTCAGACGTCCCAATAGTCTGACAAATGATCACTCTGCTGTTTGCAAGTGGCATTGATTTCTCACAATTAGATCGAGATTTGGCACTTAGATGGCGTACGCATTTTGCTATGCCCGAGTTTCAAACTCTTATATCTGACCAATTAACACAAAGTTCGACACCGGCATAGCATCGGAACGGCTTTGGAGGCCGGTGAGTTACACTATGCATTATACGTCGCCCTTTCTGAAGACCTCTCAACTACATACATCAGTGATTGCCGGAGATCCTGAGAGCCCAGGTCGCCAGATGCTCGTGAAACGACCGTTCTCGGTCTACTTGGGCCTAATAACTGAATGGCGGTGCGTTATTTTAGTGTGGCCTCGCCGCCTCGATATGAAAGGTCTTATCACTCAACGCGTTCCGAATAAACGTATTATTTTCATGCATAGTGCTCTCGAGTTGTGGAAACTTGACCACTCGCTACTCCTCGGGGTAGAGGTCGCAATGATGTATCGCCGAATTGTAGATTGGTATCAACAGATCTGGCGTTGTGCAGGTGCGTTTGCTAGTATCACCTGCTCAATGTTAATTTGCGGGGTAAATTTCTTACACTCGTTTGAACTTCTTTGGTCCATGTGCAGAGACCCAGAAGTGGGCGGCTACAGCCTTGAACGAATTGAGGTCCGTGTGTAATATCTTAGGGAAGGACGTGGATTGGATAGATCCGTAGCTGTAGCTCATGTGGCCGTGGTGAAGTGAGAATAGGATGCTAGACAGAGGAAGGAAGGAAGGATTTCCCGGTTTTGTTTGCTTTGGTTGCAGCCTACACCACATGGCTGGGATATAGTAGCACGATTATCGAATATTTAGGAGCCATGAACCGAAGGGAGGGGCAGGGGAGGAACGAAGGACGCAATGTGTGGATTTGTCAGCATCTTCAGCCGCATCAAACACGGCAATGTCGATGCTCACGTCGACCCATGCACCAGCAGCCAAATCCATCAAGTCAGTCTACCGGCTAGTACTCCGTGCGGCCTCTGCTGCTGTCCTTCATCACAGTACTGCGCGAGACACCCTTCGGAAATTGTATCGGCCGACGTTCGATGAAGCGTTTCATAATTTAAAACGGCACAGCGACCTGTCGGAGAAGGGAGCGGTAGAGCAGAGGGACATCGAACAATGGATGACTTCCTGGAACCAACAAAGTACGTCCTATGTGAAGGTGGATGGTGTGTAACACGAAAAGAAAGAAAAAATGGGGTGCTGATCCTTGCTCCACCCAGTGGACAACACGCTGTCCTTTCTAGTTCGATCAGCGACGACGCGAGACACCGAGCACAGAGTAACGCGAAACCTAACGCAACTTGTGCATTTCCGTTCTCGACGTCTCAGAGACGCGGCGAGAGCCCGACAAAAGGCATGGAACCCCCGTCTACCGGCCCAGATCTATGACAAGGTCTCCTCCGGATTACCGCTCACCAAGTCAGACAAGGCCATGGCTGGACAAAATTTGGTCACGTCAGTGGAACGGACTGAAACGGAGGCTCAGAGGAAGGCGGGGACATTGGATGATGTGACTCGTAAGAAGATCGAGTTGGAGGGCGGGATTTGGAATGTTGTCGGTCAGACGGTGAGGATGGCGGAGGCGCAATCTGGCCTTGCCCTTGGGCATCCTCGATACGACCGATCCGGTGACCTGTTGTGAAGGCAGCGGCCAATACAGCATCACGAATGCGATATTAGCTTTCGTTCTGCTCAGCGCACAGAGTCCGGCATGTCTGTACAGTATCTTATGATGCCCTTGTCATTAAGGCGAGATACGTGAAGGATATATTACATCCGTTCCTGAAGGAATTTACGCTGGAGCGAGCCGAATAGAAGACATTCAGAATACCATCGCAAACACGATCGGTACACCATCCAGGCAATCGAGTAACGTTTAATTCGTGACGATTATGCAGGGAGGAGGACCTACCACTTCGTAGATTGCACTGCGCGACTCATGAGCCGGTCTACTACACCCGCCCAAGAGCTAGAATGTCACCGTACGCAGCTAGAAAATGGAAACTAAATACGAAACTACCCACTTCGATCATACACAAGGGCACTGACGATAGTAAACCCTGCAATCATCTCGCTCATCGTCGTACGCCTGCATTTTCACTATGAAGAGCGGGGAAGCCAACAGTCGAAACTTGGGCGAGCTTGAGTTGGGATGACTCCGAACTATTCAAGCTGTTCTTCGAGCGAATAGGCCTATCTGCATGGACGCTCCGGAACTATCCAATAGAACCAGCGTGCCAATGTCCATACGACGATAGCCACCGTCCCACAGGCGCGGGATTGAACTTCCCTATCCGGAGAATGATCGCTCCGAGGATGAAAAACGTTTTCTTGGCTGTACCTTGAAGCCTCTCCGCTAGCTTATGATCCCCGGTAGCCCGGGTGACCCGTGCAATGAGGTTGTGACTAGCCAATACGAGTCTGGCCCCTTCAGACGTGTTTCCGAAACTGTTTTACTCGGGGCCGATCACGACAATGATTCGGACAGAGGTGATGAACGTAGCTAGCGTTGTCCATGTTAGGAAGGTCAAGCGCGTATGTGGACCTTGCTACTCAACAGCAGTCATAAACTCGACGCAAATATCGTATAACCAAAAGGATTTCGGTCTGGGGCTCAGAACGAATGATGCGATTTGAAATAACTGCACAAGGTACGCATTCATATAGCTAGCCTCGGTAATGACAATACTCGTTGCAATAGCCGGTACCGTATAATGTGTGTGCACATGTGACTGACAACGATAATGTCGCCGTTTTAAATACCCATAACGTTAGGATCAAATGGACTGTCAGTCTTTGGGTCCATTTTTGGCAAGGTGGCTGATGGCGTGGGGGGCCTGATCGGTGCGCATCGGTGATCTTTCTTTGCTTGGCGAACGACCCTGCTAGCGAATTGGTCGTTCGGTCCAGCCTCCAAGGTCACAGAGCCGCTAGTCGGCCAGTTGATTGATTTCAAGACTTCCAATGTGAACATACTCGGTTGTCCATTCGCTGATGGCGACCATCAAAGTTCAGCAACGTTCTATCAGTTCGACCGATCTTATGAGTACGTATCAAAATATATACAGAATGTACGGATGGCATGGAACTCCACATCCATGACACCTGAAAACACAAATCGTCAGCATTTGCACTTCGAGTCTAGGGAAGGTGTGCCATACGACCCACAAATAGTTGTTTATGTTCACAACGCCTAGTCAGGTCTGCAAACGCCACCGATATCCTATTCCGATCATATCTCCAATCTCTACCCACGAAAGTGAGCCTCTCTGCTTGAAGATGCGAAATTTCTCGTGATGTGGTATCATCTCTGGACCAAAGTCTTCCATGGTCATATCCTCCCCGGAATATGAGGGCATGAAGGTCAAATGCTGAAGAGCCCTAGGAGGGGCGAATAGATTCGCCAGAATAGGACCGGGTTCTGAGGAGCCGTTGGTCCAAGGACGGACGAATACCAACTCTTTTAGGCTTACTAGTGGGAGAAGGAAACTCATACTCGTCGGATCGTTGATGGTCACGTCCGCTACCGTCAACACCTGTAGACCCAACAGGCAGTCGTAAGGGTAGTGGCATAGCTCCATCTCCCAGAAGAAGGTGTGGCGCTCCTTGTTTCGCAGGACGAGCTCCGAGAGTGTCGTGAGACAGCCAATGACATCACGCAAGTCCGATCCTACTCTGGTGTGTCCCGTGATCGAAAACTATGAGTTTCCGAGCGAACGACCGTCAAGATCTGTATCCAAGAAGAGTCACCGAAGGGTAGCTGTACGAGCTAAGACTCGGAGGAGAGCGATCGCCGTAGTAACGTCTTTGTTTCCTAGCACACCACTAGAGGTTTCAGCCAGATAGAGTACGACTAGGCGAAGAGTATGGACTCGTTTCGCGATAGATCGCGTGCGAAGCGTTGGTCCCGAAAGCGTAGCCTCCAATTGACCAATTGGATCGCCCGCGACAGTGATGCGCTCGTAGAGGTGCCTTGATGACCACTGGTGACATGCGTAATTTACGAGGGCAAGACTCTGGAGAGCCTCCTTGACTTTGGGAGTGTAGACGTAAGCGCCAGATCATGTGTCGGATGTTAAAGCGGTGATGATGGTCATGAGGATCTCAGGCGGAAGAGTCGACATCTACACCATCGAAAGATTCAATTCGGTTTCCTGATGTGTGAGCGCTGTCAACCTACCGTTCAAACCCCGAGATGATGGGCGGCGTCGTCGTCAGCTGCCGTTATTTTCTTATTCAATTAATCTACTTGCCGCGTGCAGCGGGGTTACCATTACGTAAAGGGGTATACATCACACGTGAAGCCATGCAGTTCTTTCATAAGCAGAGAGCGCCCAATGGTGGACTCTTCTGCTCTCACACCAGAAATTTACACCAGTACCCGTTCATTCCGGCTAGTGGCTGACTGAACCTTTCCTGTACTGGGGCGTAGGTGGAAGTAGAACAAAATAAGAGTCACCCCTTGACGCCTTGTACAGGCCAACACCAACGCTTACAAGTCGGAGGCCCGGGGGGATAACGTGTTTTGTCGACAGAAGATTGAGATTGGGTGGCTCTTATCACTATCTAGTCATGGGTTTTCAGGCTTGACATGTGCACCCTGACTTCATCTGACTCGGCGACTTGGCGAGCGTGGCGCTCTAGCGCCTGTGTGGCGCCCATCTCTTTCAAGTTGATTTCTTCCACTACACGCTCTCATTTTCTATCGTTTAATCGTACGACTTTCTATTGAGCATTTGCTGCGCGTACTCGGGTATGCCTACTCAAAGTGTAGAGAACCTTGTAGAAGATTGGCCTCCCTCAAGCGGCCCCACGAACCTTTCCGAAGTGTCGAACGCGGGCTTAAAGGGCAGTTTCCGCTATGTCAAGATCATGTGGGTTGGCCTGGCGAATGACGTCCAGGAGCGAATCTTGCCTTGCATCGCTTTCGTAAAGGCTTTAGAGGCCGAACCGCGCCCGAACATACGTATCGGATCTGCTGTTTTTGGATACGTGGCTGGATCTCTGGTGTGCATCTTCCTTTTTAAATCCTTATCCAGTGTCGATATGTACTGATCCCGCTCTCTTTACTACATACGATAACGCTTCCGTTTATAGGCTCCTGGATTCGGTAGTTCGGGGAGCCTATACATAGTCCCATACCGCGATAGTATACGGAGCTATCCATATGAGGACGGGGTAGCCTCGGTTTTCGCGTGGATCGAGCAGATCAACGTGCCGCCGGAATCCCATCGAGCCTCGCCTTACTGCCCGAGATCACTCCTTCACAAAGTCGTACAGTCAGTTGGAAATTATAATTTTATATTCCATCGTGTAGAGCTAATCACCCTATCATCTCGATTGCAGTAATGCTCGCGTGCGGACGGGCATCGAATTCCTCGTTGGATTCGAAACAGAATTCATACTTCTCAAATCCACCGAACCTCCGATCAAAGTCACGAACCAGTACGGGTTTAATTCCACCAACGCTCTAAGAGCCGGGTCGGAACAGGCTGTCATCTTGCGCGAGATAGCGGACTCCCTGATAGCAGGCGGAATCGAGTTGCTGGCATTCCATTCCGAAGCTGCTCCTGATCAGGTACGCAAGAAATCGGATACACTGTGGAGAAGAAAACATAATACTTTCTGAGCTGTGTTTGGTACGTTACTGGGACAGTACGAGGTTGTAACCGGTCCTTTGCCACCTTTGGAGGCAGCGGACGCGTTGGTCTACACCCGCGAAACGATTATGCATGTTGCAAATCGGCATGGATATCGCGCCACCCTATCACCTCGAGTCTCCGAGAACTTTCGTGAGCATTTCTGTACCTACATGATGAATGCTTGCGGCGCGTCTGAGAAATGCCTCCATGCCAGCCGGAAGCGGTGCACACGCACACATTTCAGTTCTCCCTTTAGGTGAACCTATTACGACGACCTCGGAGGGCGCTTCTGGACCCACGCCAGTGGAAGCCTCATTCCTATCTGGCGTATTGGAGCACCTGGCGGCACTGCAAGTGCTCATGCAACCACTTCCTGCATCTTTTGAACGCGTACAAGACGGCCTCTGGGCAGGTGGGACGTGGGCTGCGTGGGGGACGGAGAACAAAGAGCTCGCGATTCGTTTCATCGAAGACACTACCGGCGGTTCTCAGCGTTTCGAAGTCAGGGGGATCGATGGAACGTCTAATCCGTAAGTTGCAGCCGCCCACATCTAGCTGAACTGTAATAATGCTGTCCTCTCGTCATCTGCTCGTGTTGTAGATATTTAGCGCTGGCAGGTATCATTTCTGCCGGGTTCACCGCTGTGCAGTGTAACACGCCATTGCTGGTGAAAGACCTCAAGTCAGGCTCCCCGTCAACTCTTGACGATAGTGAAAGGAAAGCCCTCGGTATCACCACACGGCTATGCTGATCGTGGGAGGAAGCGCGCCAGAACCTCGCTGGCGACGTGCTGTTCAACTCCTTGCTCGGCGAGGGCTTTATCAAGACGTACTTGAGCGTGAACAAAGTACGTGATACATATGTCCATTCGCTCGGCTCGTTAGAGTTCTAGCTCATTAGGATCGTCGCCTTGCTTTCCGCTTTAGACGATGGTGGACTGGATCATGAAGGACCCCAAGAATATACAGCAAAAGCTCGTCGAGACTTATTGAAAGATATCAATACTTGGTACTTTAAAAAACAGCGTTGAACCCACATGGATTAGCCGTAGGGTAACAAAATATCTCTACATCTGCATACTTTGAACCTAACGCTCTTTGGACGTCGCCCGCATTGCACGAGGGGTCGTACTTTATTCCAACTGTACGCTGAAATCATGTCCTTAGAAGCATGACCAGAAAACCTTCCCAACTCACGATCCTTACCTTCCATATGTTTCAAAGGCGCTGGTCCAATCATTTAAATGTCGCGATAATGCTGGGCAGAACACCACGCCTCGAATTCTAGTCCAAACCCTTCCGGCATCTTCCGAAATGAACACCAGTCGGCAATGAAATTCAAGACCCCCACGCCCTGACTACCGTAAGTTAATCCATGCTCAGATGATCATTTGAGTGACCAGTGTTACCGTTGTGCAGATGTCAACACTTCCACCCGAGATCTTCATAGCTATCATCAACGCGTTGACAGCCGAGTCGTACCCTAATGCCTACACGTTCTCATCGAACGTGAAAGCCACCCTCCATAGCCTTGGACTCGTGAACTCCGCCTTACATGAGTGGTCGACTGAAACGCTCTACAGCCGTATCACTGTCGCCGACGACCAGATTGCCAGACTCCGCGCCACGCTAACCTTAAACACGCCACGCGCGCTCTCTCTGGCAAAGCGAATCCGCATCCTCCGACTTGCCGCATCCAAACCAAACCTACGATTAGAGTCTGGATCGCCTTCAGACGTGAACGCCGACTCGGACTCATTTTCAACGCAAGACGGCTCTCGTTACTTAACGAGCAGGCTCACTGTCATCACCGAAGCAACTGCACTCATCCACCTCCTAGCACCTAATGCTACCCTAAAACGGCTCTTCGTGGATATGTCTCTCACTCGTGCTTCCCTACATAACGACCATAGCCAATCTGGCGCGTCACTCAGCCTGCAGGCTGGTATTAGTTCTCTCACGTCGCTCTCTGAGCTCGTTCTCGGAAACCACGAAGACGACGCGCATCACTTCTTCTGGCTGATAGAGCTAGAGAGAGGTGCATACGACTGCTTTACGAGGATTCAAACCCTCACAATACTGGATGCCAACATCATTCACCCACCAGCACAGGGTATCCTCGCTCAATTCGTAAATCTGAAAGAGTTGATACTCGTACGTCCTTGGATCACCCATCTGCAGACGGGCGGAGGAATCTTGGCAGAGCTATTTGATTCTGGTCGGGCTCAGCCTCTCCAGAGGTTGACAATTGTCTTGGCCAGTGGATGGCGGAAAATGTCTACGCAGATACTGCGGGTGGAGGATCTAGGAGCTATGATGATCCCGCATCGCGACAAGGTCTTGATAGTGCCGGATAGGCCCTTGCAGCTCTTGGAATTGTTGCCATCATGGGAAGCAGTTCAAGAATTTATTGGCATGGGTTACCAGTGGGGTCAGCAGGAAGTTGCTTCAGCCACGTGTGCGTTAGAGACGCGTGCATATGCTTTTGGCAGTAGAACACGGAACTGACGAGTTTCGTTTCCCAGAGCGCCATGGATACTTTTTGCCCTGTGTGCACGGTTTCGTTGCTAACCAATCATTACGCTCTTATGGTACGGTTACCCTTATTCCGTGTTGTAGTATCTGCAATGCTATTGGTTAGCTTCCATGGACCTTTGATGATACGTCTTTGGTGCCACGAAATTGACACGTCAATGCTAGCTTGCAAATGCGTGATTGCTGCGCCCCATACATACGTGTTTTGAACGTTACTCCCACCAATGACTCGTGATGCCACATACCAAATTACCTTTAAGACGCGGCATAATTTGTATGTCTTCGATGTTGGCCCACCATCCTTCGATATTGCATATTCCACAATCCCAACGATGTCCTCCAAGCAGCAACGTCCAAAAAAGGTCCGAAGACGTGAAGCCACCGCAGAGGCATCTGAATCTAGTACACCTATCTCGAACTCAAAAACTGTTAGCGGTTTTTCTGGTTACGCGTGGAAGCAGTCGAATCTGACGGTAGTCTTCAGAAAGCCCAGCTTCGTCAACGACACCTTGATGCAATCAAAAAGTCTCGCAGCCACATACCGTTATGGAAACGACCGATATGGCAGCTCATTGTGGTCTTCTTGACGCTTTTGTCCTGGTACCTGGCATATCAATTATCGGTCCTTTCATTCTCCGCTTAGGTGGTCGACAGGGTACGTGCCTGGCGCCTGGCTCAAAAACTGCCCATCATGTGCAACTCACAAGGGTTTTTCTTTCTTTCAAGTACCTTTTGAATCAGCCGGCACAACAAACCTCCCGGTCATTGGCTCTTATGAAGCCTTCGCCGATTGTCCCATAATTCCCTCACACATCGGTATCTCACAACTTCCGAATTTTGGGTATCCAATCTTTTTTAAATTGCACTACATTGTGGGCTCGTACGGGTCTCCAAGTTATCCTGAGATACCAAGAAGAACGCATAGTCGACCACATGTATTCCGGGCACGGCGATTGGTGGGTAGTGGCGGTGCCCATGATGCGCAAGGTGAACGAGGAGCGGAAGGAAAGGAACGATCATGTCATTTGTAGCTGCTGAGGAGGAGTGGAATGAAAGAAACGGTAATGCCGTTCATGGCTGAGGAGGCGCGGAAGGAAAGGGACGGTAATGCCACTCAAGGCTGCTGAGGAGGCGGACCAGATGCGACTGGTTCCGTTACCGCGGGCTTCTGCTCCTGGGTCGTCGCCGTCTGCCCTCGGTGGTCCTTCGTGACGGTGGCAGTCTCGCACATGCTGAGTCTCGTGCTATTCAAGCGAAGTGGAATAGTTAGTATTTTGACCTCATCATACTAGGTTTTTAAAACTTGCTTGAAGTTAGAGCCGGATGTCCTGGTTGTTTCAACTTTGTCAGGTTGAGTGCTACACAATCGAAGCATTATGGCAACTCACGTCTTTCTCGAAGTGGAACGGGTATTTGACATCGATGACATCAGGAGTTGGCTGGTTCCTAGGGATTGATAGAGGAAGGTGAGAGGACTGACAAGGAAGAGTGGTGAGTGTTTGGATGTTAATGGTTAGTTCATGTGCAAAGTTACTATATCTTATATGTAGTCCATGGTGAAAAAGCATCCGTGGTGCTTCCAGAATAAACCGGAGATATCTTGGTTTCAAATATGAACAAGTTAACGCCGTTTACTTGAACGTTGGTCCCGGTTCGTGTCGAGCCTGGCCGGTCAAACATGCACCCGGAGGACAAAGCATCATTTAAAAAGCCACAGCCTGGACGGTAACACATATTCCGTTGATAAGCCTGCTATTGTTGCACCGAGGATTCGCAACTGGTGACTGCCCTAGCCGACTAACAGCGGCGGCAGTTCAGACGTCATAATGCTGTACTCTCGATGGGGAGCCATATGTGCCAAGATCCGGCTGGGCTGTGGTGGACGGATGACAAGGGCTGTGATCATTGTGGGTGAGAGAGGGAACAAGATAGTCCCGCACGATCTGAAAGTCGCCCCATCCCACATCTAGGATTGTGTTGCAGGAAAATTTTCCTGTATCAGAGCCAGAAACACAATGGGAAACTGCATTAAGGTAAGCTGGACGAGAGGGGCGAAATTGAGCGGCTAAGATGGAAAGAAAGGGCCATTGTATTCCAAAGAAAATCCAAAAAGAAAATTCTGAGCCCTAGCCCGTACTTATCTAGCGCCGGTGGGGCCTTCCGCTTGCATGCAGAACGAGGCAACATGACCCCTAGCCGGCCTTAAGGGGTTGCTAAAGACAGCATAGGGCATAAATGCTGCTAAATATTGGAGATGTCTTTGGGCACCTCGGTTCGGTACATCAAATTGTTTGAGTGAGACTTCCAGGGCGCAACCCCATCGTGGCTTTGTTGACATCCAATTGTCTGGATGTGTGACTCACAGAAACTGGCCATCACGCACTACGAGTTGAATTGGAGGATATCTTTTCGGTCATCAAAAACGCTTCTCTTGTTGGCTCAGACGGCTAGGGTCGTTCCGAGCTCCAGATCTTCCAGACATATAGAGCTACACGGTGCGAAAGCACTTCATCCAGCGTCTCGCCTCGGATGTTTAGTCGAACGGCGCTGCCTGGTGTGCTAGCTTTCCAGGAAATGCATGCAATACAGGATTCCAGCCCGAAAACTAATTACAAATGAACACGGTGACCATATGCGAGGCTGTCAGAGCAGGCTTGCACGTTCCACACGTTATGAGTTCAGAAGGAGCCACAAACAATACGCAGAGGCAGGGAAAGGAAGAAAAAAACGAAAACGAAAACAAGGACAAGATTGCGGGTATCTGCCATCACTATTGCGGGAGCTAATTGGCTTGGATTGGGGCGGGAGCCGGATTCGGATTCTGTGGCATCGGGACAGTGGCGAACTTGTCTTCGGGTGAGCCACGATGTTCAGTGGTAACGCGCACTTGTTCCTTCCTGATCTCAATGCTAAGGATGAGAATATCTTAGTAAAAAGATCGTACCATGGGCTCGGGTGGGACCACATACGGAACGTGAGATGACGACATCAAGGAAAGTGAGGCTTATTGGATATGGAGCGGCGAGGCCTTGTGAAATAGAAATTGTATCACGGTGTTGCGAAGGAATGCAGGTATGTGGAGTTAGGGTGATGGAGGGGATTGTTCTGCATGGAATGTTCTATACATTGAAATATATATATACCCCGTAAGCCGCACACGAGTTCTATCCCTCGAGGAGGTAACTTCAAGGAGCATAGGAAGCACGCCGAGGCAACGAGAGAGCATCCGGGGTAGCGACAGTGGCTCCGAGGCTTCAGAGAGGAAGCCACACCAAGCATGAAGTTAAATTAGAGCCCGAGGTGCAGCGTCCACGGCAAACAGGCATGATCGGGGCCTGGGTACTGTATGAGGAAGCTGGTAGGCGATTTAGAACCTTACCCGGCAAGCTGGGATGAGGATGCGTGGAATGGCATGGCATGTTTGTGGTAGAGGCGGGATATGCCGAACAGTCACGGGACTGATCAAATATCCCGATGATGACGTATGATCGCTGCAATGAAACGAGAGGGCTGGTGAGCTGGAGATAGTGAATGCTCTACTCACCGTTCTCCTCCTCTCAACGGCCCTCGCCTAGAGCTACTTGATAATGATGTCGACCCGCAACTATTTCACCAGTGGCGCCTAGTGACTTCCCGTAGCCGACACCGCCTCTCATCATTGTGTCCTACTTCCGGCGGGAGCCATATGGTCCGAGACCCGACTGGGGATGATAGGATGATGATATGGGTGACGATGCTTGACAGCAAGAATATTTTACATCCAAGATTGATCTCAGTGTCGAAGCCAGAGACAATTGCGAACTGCAGGTAGGCAAGACGCAAGGAGGTACTAAGAGAAAGAGAGAAGGATCCTTACACAGGGCCAGGGGATGAGTTTAAACTGAAAGTAAACTTTTGCACGACTCATTCTGGCTTTTGCTTGTTATCATGGTAATAGCCTAAGCAACAGGGGAAAATGCGAAATCGTGCATAGGTTTCATTCAGGTTACGCCCTGCGCGAAACCCTTTCACGTGCACTGTGTTATATTCTAAAAGAACATTTTGAGCGCTCAAATGACCTTCAAAAATAAAATAAAAACCCCTTTATCTTCCTACTGCGATACAGCCTCATATAGAAATGTCAGGACCGGGCGTCGGAACAAGGGCCAGGTACAGGCGCCAGCGAAACACCATGAAGACCAATGCAGCTTGGCAGCCGGTTTTACGGCGCTGTCAAAGACAGCATCGAGGATAAGTGTTTCCAAAGGTTGGAGACTTTGCAGGCACCTCGATTGAGTTATTGGTCCTTAGACCACAGGACGTCAGCCTGTAGCTTTCTAATGTATTCGGTACTATGGCTTTACAGACACCAAGCACATGGTGCATGGACAGATCCTAATCATCGGATCCCTCCACATCTACAGCCTTAGCTCACTTCTGGTCTGTCCAGCAAAAGCTCAAAATTTTGATCATTAGATCCAGGATGTCTGCCACAATATATCAGATTGTGGAGCTATAAGCCGTGGAACACTTCATCCAGCGTCCCAGATGTTCCGTCGAACGCAGTCGCCGAGTGCAATGGATAGGGACACACGTGCAATACAGGGTATCAATTGTTTCAAAGAAGGAATGTAGAAACATCCAGCGACTTGTTACGAGGCTGGCCGCTCCGCCACAGCCAGGCTTGAATCCCTCCGCGGGTTGATTACTTCAGAAAGAGGAACAAGTCAGTGGACGGATTACAAAGGAACGCGGAGAAGTACATGCTCACTCTCGTCTTCGCCATCACTCAAGCTTCTGGTTGGCGTTCGTCGCCGGATCTGGTTGCTCCGGGACAGTGTCGCAAGTGGGCTTCTGAATGCCGCGATGCTCGGATGTGACGCAGACGTCTTCCTTCCTGATCTCGATACTAGGAACAAATGGTTAGTCGAATATTCGTGTTACGAGAATAGACAAGACAACGCACGGAACGCGGGATGACGACATCTCAGGGGTAATCAGGAGTTGGGCTTGTTGTGGAAATGAGAGTAGGATATCCTGGAAGAAACCAGGTGTGCGGACGATTCGGGGCGGGATGAGGGGGGTTCGTTCTGTGAAGAATATTCCATGCAAGGGCACAATATATATACTCGCCGTTATGAGTCCACATCCGGAAAGAAAGTGGGTTCAAAAGCCCTTGAAGGCAATGATAGAGTACCTGGGGCAACGACGTTGCAAGCAGGCTCCGAGGTTTCAAGAGGACGACAGTCATAGCATCGTGTACATCGCCCACGAGAAAGAGCTGATTGGGACACAGAGGTCATATGAGGAAGTTGTGAGACGATCGGTTGAGCCTTTGCCAGTAAACTGGAGCCTGAAATACTGTGCAACCTCTGTGACAGAGGCGGAGTACGCCGTTCAGTCACAAGATCGATTAGATATCGATGATATGCCAGTAGCGAGTCACCAAATACGAACTCATCACCACCCACCTACCTTGAGTGAGTCGAGAGGAACAAATGCTCCAGTCGAAGACACTCACCACGTTCCCCGCTCAACCCCTATGGTCGTAGAAAGCCCAGAATGTCATCGAAAGCATCATCTCAAGAGCGATATCGTCTGATATACTGGGATGGCATTCCCGGCCGAGGAGAGTTTGCCCGCCTCGCGTTTGAGTATGCCGGTCACCCATATGAAAACGTCACCGATACCAAGATCGTGATTGGAAACATGCGAAACGTGTCAAAGACTGGGTTTCCCCCGCATTTCGCCCCTCCCATGCTGCAGCTTCCCTCGGGACAAATGATATCACAGACAGCCAATATCTTGGTAAGTGGCACCTCTTTGCCGCCGATCGCGAAAGGCTGAATCGACTGTGCACCCGGAAGTACTATCTCGCGCTGAAGTTGGACCTCGCAGGCACCAAGGGATTGTCTGATGACGAGGCTGAAATCCGTCGGGCGCATGTGAATCAACTCGTGCTCACTGCGCTCGACATAAACGACGAAGGGCACGATACCCATCACCCCATCGCAGCCGGTCAGTACTACGAAGATCAGATGCCAGAAGCTAAGCGACGCGCCGAGGCGGCCCGGACGGAGCGTGAGTATAGTTCTGAAACAACAGTGCAGTTGGTACCTGACTTGAGATGATCTGGCCAGGCTTTCCAAAGTTTTTGGCGTACTTCAACTCTGTGCTAGAGAGCAACGAAGAAGGCTCCGGTGTACACCTTATCGGGAAACAAACCACGACAGCGGATCTCACGTTGTTCCACGTTTTGACTGGGATGGAACACGCCTTTCCCAAGAGGATGTCGGTTTTGAAGAAGGATTCGAAGTATGCGCTCGTGTTCAAGCTTAAAGAGAGGGTGGAACGCTCGGAGAACATTGCCAAGTATCTTGCCAGTGACCGACGGATTCCTTTCGGCAAGGGGATCTGGAGGCATTATCCCGAATTAGATGATGAGGAGTAGTGGGCAGTCGAAGATACATTGAAGTTGTGAAATGTCAGATTAAAGCAAAGAGTCTTGAACAGGATAAGTCAAAATCGACGTTGAGCGGCTTTAGCCGTTATTACTCCGTCCGCAATATGCAAGCTCTCCTCGCCAGCACATTCCGAGCTGTTGGCAAGCGAGTAAACGGCAGAGCAACTGAGAACTTAACGAGAAGTTTATCCTGGTAAGTTTTAATGAGTGTCTTCGACCATCCTGCTGACAGTAGCATGTTAGCTCCACTTTCCAGCCCCTGCCAACCCCAAGCTTGCACCCAAATGTCTTGATTGTAAAGAAACGCGACGATGAGAAGGTTGAGCGTGCTTTTCATGTCATTCTGAGGCTAGTCCATCCGGTGTTTTGCAGGACGTCTTGCACTTACCATGCTGCGTTCGCTAGGCATCTCCGAGAGCGATATCCAAACGTAACACTGCTCCAGTCATCAACTGAGGGGCCCTTACATCCTCGTTGTGAGCGTCTAACGGATGGTACGTGGCCGTACTAGATCATATCGGGGAGGGCAGTGTACAGGCTCATGCTTCCACGCAGGCTCACCAATCAATCTGGTGATAACACTCGGCGGGGACGGCACGATACTACGCGCGTCCTCACTATTTCGAGAAGGGCCAGTGCCTCCGGTCTTGAGCTTCTCATTGGGCACTCTTGGATTCCTCCTCCCGTTCCGTGAGTGCCCTAAAACCGAGTGACTAATGCATCTGATTATTTTCACCGACACAGACATTGATTCATATCAGAAGGCGATCGCGCATGCGTTCAGTGGACATGCAACAGTTCTGCCACGAATGCGATTGGCATGCAGATTGATAGACTCAAACGGTAATCCACGTCAAGCTGGCAGCCCATCAGGTTATTGTCTATCCTCGTATTGAAAGCCCTGAGGCTAACCAATGAGCACTAGGGTTTCAACTTATGAACGAAGTCACCCTTCACAGGGGAAGAAGCCCACACTTGGCCATGATTGACGCATATATCGATGGTCAGCATCTGACGGAGTGCCAGGTGAGGAAACCCTGAATCTCTGTGATCGGCCTGGTGTTAACAGCGCCGACAGTCAGATGGCCTCATCGTCTCCACGCCGACGGGCTCCACAGCATACTCGCTTTCATCAGGCGGCCCCATCGTACACCCGTCAATGAAAGCGTTGCTACTAACTCCAATCTGTCCGAGAAGTTTATCGTTCAGACCTCTGCTGTTACCAGGCACATCTCGCGTTGAGCTTCGAGTGAGCTTGTTAATTCTGTTATTATTGATTTATCCCAGTCCTCATCTCCCACTCTGATGCATAGATAAGTAAGAAGAGCCGGGCGCCAATTGAAGTCTCCATGGACGGCCAGGATGTCCGCTTGCTCCATCCCGACGAATCTGTAATCGTGGAAGCCTCCGCATATCCGATACCTTGCATTAACCGACCATCCGCGACACGACCACCCATGAGTCCACTGCAGGCCAGTTTAGGCGAGGATCACTCTCCGGAGAGCGATGGCTGGGTACGCGATATCAATCGCCTCTTACACTTCAATACATCGTTCAAATCGAGCGCCCTGGAAACGGATCAAAAGTAGTAGTAGTATTTTGTTGATAACAGAACAACGAGAGGGGTAGGGAATCCAAAGCCGCCGTAGTTCTACTGGGAAGCGGACTCAACATGTGCTTGCATATTCATCATCTGACGGTTGTCAGAAATCGAAGCACGACTCCGAGAGTTCCTCTGCCTTCCTCTCCTAGAGATTGACGGGATGCGAGGAAGAGCAAGCTCCGAGGTAGGACTGCCACGACGCGGCGGCGGCGTCAAATAGCCATCACGCGACGGAGGACGGCTACGAACAGATGATTCGCTTTCCGATGTTGGAATTATGGTTGTGGACGGGATGCCCGGTTGGTATGCCGTATAGTTGTTGTTTGACTGTAGGCTTGGCATAAGGCCTAGGGCTGAGTCGCGGGGACTTGGAACATGCACCGCACGACCGGCTCCCGCCTGCAACCATAGCTCCAGCACTCTGCCTCCTGAAAGCTGAAGATATGCCATCGCCTTCCCCAAAGGCGTACCGTCGAGCCCTTCAGGGGCGATGAGGAACCATGCGAGTAGCAAACCCCCAAGCAGGAACAAAGCGTACACAGCCTCGATCCAAAAGATCATGGGCCGTGATTCATGATGGAGGTCGAAACAAAAGCATGCGAAGCCGAAGCAGAAGAGCACTGAAAATCCCATCAGATTCCGTTCGTTGATCGTGTGCACCCTTGTCGACATACCTATGGCCCACTTCAAGAGAACCCATGGTAAGGAGAAGATGATGCCAACACGAAGTGAACCAAGCTTGCCCTGTTCCATCTTCGCCACAAAGCTACCCTGAAAACGAAGAGATTTAGTCGTGTGCATACAATTCCTCTGCCTGAAGCAGCAAGGTGCGTACCGCGAGACGAAGGTCTGACATATAGCTCTCCCCAAATGCGCGCTTCAATATGAGAGCGATGAAGAGACTGGCAACAGCTGCCTCTGTCGACAGAACTGTGAAGGCCTGAGCCACGTCCTTAGCGAAGCTTTCGCGCGATCCATCGGCATTTCCAGGCACCAACGGCAGAAACTGAATCGTTGTAGTCAATGCAATCGTCGCCTGGCCAGTAAGATTATCAGACATCGCTACTTTGGTACAAGTATCGTGGCACTCACAAGCAGGAGAATTCGCTCCCATTCGGTTTGAAAATGATCCATCATCGACACCCAAGCATTCGGGTAGAGCAAGTGGCCGCTGAAAGGGCGTACAGGATGAGTGATGAGAAACAATGTCAAAAACCGATGAGGGAACTCACGGCCAAGCCTTGATCAAACGCTGTTCGGCTGCGAATGGCTCATTCCAAAGGAATATCCAGGAAAACAGTGTCGCTAGCCTAAGCGTCTTCCCAGTTTTCATCTCAGGGAGTGGATCTGGCTGATTAACGACGGTTTGACGCTCGATCCTGGCAAAATCTGTCGACCAGTAGTTGAGTTTTCGAACATCCCAAAAGTGAAACTGTAGGCGAGCTGAAATGCATATCAAGACGTTGAGATGGCCAAGCTCGATCACGTATCACGTCTTGAATAAGCATACCAATAATCCAGTTGCGATACGCACGACCTTGCACCGTCTCTAGGTTCTTGGCGACAGTCAGGGCATGTTGAAGTTTTACTATCTCTTCGGTGTCATTGGGTGAGGTGGAGTCATTGCGACAAAAATGATGATCTAGTTGGTTAGGATGTCAGCGATTATACCCCAGAAGCAAAGGCTAGCTTTTCGCACCTAAGCCGGCCTGCGCCATCATGCCCTGGATCTCCTCGACGCAATCCATCCCAAAATCCGGGAAGTGTGGATAATCTGTAACGTGACGCCAGTAGGACGTCCTCAGGGCCAACGCTAAGACCTCAGGGTGCTCCAAGGTGATATCTAAATCGAGTTTCTGCGTCTTGACCTGGTCGAACCAGAAGATAGTCCGTCGGGTATGATCTATACACCGAAGGCACCACGACTTCTTAGATCCGTGAGCTAAGTGATTAGAGAAAACACATACCCGCGACGTAATACCCGACATGTTGTGGACGATCCTCTTTAATGAGTAAGGTGACTTCCCATCTATTCGAGTCTTGACCATCGTGGGTGAGGAGGAAGACTGACAACTTCTCCTTGATGAGTTCGATCGCGTCGCGGATAGGTTGATGGTTTTGAGACTTTCCAATGGGGAAATCGGTCACGACAGTCACTGTACGATCGTGTGGCGGTGGCGAGACGAGGGCGATGGTGTAGTTGTAAATTAACTGCCCATCATTATGGGTAAACTTGGTCCATCCTTCGGGCCGAATTTCGACAGCATGTACGCTTTTGTGCATGGGGTCAGTGAACATCACGCCATTCTAGGTGGGGCCGACGACTCACTTATTGGAGTAGGATGCGATGATCATGTTCTCAGTGGCGACAGTCCTGCAATAGATAGTCAATATCTTTCGGCGATGTGTCAAGCTAAGACGAGAGGACTGACGTCCGTGGCCGCCGAAAGCGGTCGGTTTGGTGAGGGAGCATCTCTACGAGTTTGAGGCGTCTACGAGCCATAGGCCCGATGCTCGCTTCTTCATCTACAGCACGCCTAGTCACGTCAATCCTAGCCAGGCTTGTCCGGCGAGCGGTGTCTGAGCGTGGAGGAGGAGCAGGCAGTGCAGGGGGGCCGAGAGATCGGAGGGAGAGGGATGATGAACGACTTCTGTGGTTCACATGTACGGGTGACTGAGAGAATGACGGGCTTGTTGAAGTTACGGGGCTTGTTGCGTCGGATGACATGCCATCGGTCCTAATCCACAGCGTTAAGTTCCCGGAGCAATCCCGACGGGTCAGTGACAAGTGGTTGAAGCACTCTGAAGTCTGAGAGACGTACCCGTCATGCCTAGGAAAGTGGGATCCGCTTGATAGCTCTGGCTCAATGGGCGTCGAGATACGTGGTGATTGATCTGCGACGGACATCAGAATGGAGGGAGGGTGGGGCCAATCTGCGTAAGAGTACAAGAGGGCGTCAGAATCGAAATCAGAATAACTGCTAGCGATGGGGATCTTATACACACCGCGCTTTCCAGAAGAGAGAGATAGAAACACTCCAGCGTCGAAGATGCTGCAGTGCTTCCAACCGGTGACGAATGCGCAGCATAATTCGTGACAGTCCTTGCGACGTCGTGACGCTCATTGATGATGGGGCTGCCTAGGTTTTGCGCCGGGTTTGAGGGGGAGTTGCAGAAACAGGAAGACACGGTATATATCAGAGTTAGACACCACGGTCGCCGGCCTCTTATGCAGATCGGCGTGGTCAGAACATGGGTCTGCTAGGCGTGATCACACGAAAAAGGCTGACCCTTGGTGAAGGAGCCAATCGGCAATACAGTGGCAGGTTGTCGAGGAAGATAGAGCAACTGGGTGCACCGTGCGAGGAAGTAAAAAAAAAAAAAGAAATAAAAAAGCCACAATCTTTGATGGTCCCTTCGCACAATGGGAACCCTTCGCATGAGACCCTTTCGGTAATGTAAAGCATGGGTAGCAATCCACGATCAGGTACCACAACAGTGTCAGGAACGAGAGCGCTGTGGCAGTATATAATGGACTGTTCGCATCGTCCAAGTCTTTGCCTAGAATGAAGGGCAGCGGGCAGGCATTCCAACAGGTTAAGAGATGGTCACAGGGGCCGAAAAAAAGCCATTGTCAGGAGCCGACATAAGGATGCCAGGTTGGAGGTCGGAAATCCTGACATTTGCCATAATTTGTGTTGATATGTATGACATCAGTGGGTTCAATCCTCACAACCACCGCACCCATTGCACTGTAGAATATTAATGGTGGGTTTAAGTTACATTGGGGCGGCTAAATGTTGTTCTGACCGTCTTCAACTGATAGGATCAGACTTTCAAAGCCAAGGAACAAGGTGAAGAAGCTCGTTATGTTCGAGAGAAGGTCAGGCCATCGGTTGTACCTCATTCGTCGTCGATCTTGATAGCTCCGTCGTCATCGAATTCGGAAATAGGAACAAGCCCAACTAGCAGCACTCCGCGACAAAATGAGTGGTGACCAGAAAGCCGCAGCGCAGACACAGGCGACCAAGGCCGCCAGTCAGCTGCCGTCAGGCGACATTGAAGGTGGTTTCGGTGGCCAAGAGGACCTGGAAGATAGGTACGCTACGACTAGCGGGGAGAATTGAAAGCGTGTCTAGCACACCCAGGCGTGTCAATCCTTAAGGATATAAAAATATGTTGTCATGAAACAGAACACCTTACGGCGTAGCTACCAAGAAAGGGGATATAGCACAAGCCAGCGGGGTTATCAAAAGGGGAAGGAATAACTCAATACTCAATCGTATCTTCAGCATCTACTCCAGTCTTGTCCTTCTCCGGATGATGCATCGATGGATGATCGTCGTCCACATGGGCAACCTCACCTACCTTTTCCTCTTCCACCTCCATCGTAGCTACAGATTCTGATCTCTGCCGTCGTGGATGCGATTCATCATCGTCACCGGCTGCCGGTGGTGGTAACATGCTGTTGTCGAGGGCTCTCTTCCGCAGTTCAGCTACCTCTTCTACACCCTTCTTTCGATCCACAACCCACTCCTTCATCTCCTCCGAGATGACTTGCGCTGCCGCGGCTTTTTGTTTTGCAAGGAATTTGTCTTGCGCTGGTGTAAGTTTTGCTGGCAGGTAGTACAGAGCTGGTGGTTGTTTTGATGACGGTGGGTGGTTGAGGGATGCTGGTGCCGGTGCTGGTGCCGCGGTTCCATCTGCTAGAAGGAGTTCGTCGTCTTCAGGGAACACGTCAGGTGTGAGTAGGAAGCCGGCGAGACGGGGAAACACCGCTTGTCGAAGTCGTAGCTGAGCGCCGTTTAAGTCAGTATATGTAGAGAAACCAACACGGATCCCTGAACTCACGATGCTGTCCTTGATAGCCAGATCCTCCTCTTTACGGTTCGCCATGGTGCGGTCGCGCTTAGCCTCATCCTGCTTTCTAACAGTAATCTGTTCACGGGTTATTTTACCCATGATCCGCGTATCAATCTCAATCCTCTTCTTGACCTGTCATATACAGAAACTAGTGTCAGAGAGATGTCATGAACGACGGAATGAGAATGGGATGGGACATACACTATCACTCGACTTCTCCTTCGAGTCTTGATCCCGAGCCTTCTTCAATGTACCAAAGACCTGCCCAAAGACGCTCCGAGTCTTCTTCCTCGGCTCAACCTCCAGGTCAAGTCTTGGCCGCTTCCTTGTCTTCATATCGTCCGTTACCATCTTGGTGTCCGGTATTGGCGCGGCAGCATCTACCATCACAACTGTATCTTGCCTAAAACGGGACGGGATTAGTGCTTTGTGGTGGGGTTTAGACTAACCCGAATACGTACTGTTCGCTCATGTCGATCCTGTGTTTATTTTGATGCCCCGAGTGTGATGGATATTGTAGTCGAGATATGAATTAATTTGTGAATCCTGCTCCCACACCGCGGCGTTATACATGGGGATATCACATTCGGGAATGTAAGCGACTATGCATGTTTACCGTAATACAGCGGGACTGAGGTATAAGCGCGTACTGTGTGAGTCGCAAGGTATATCCACAAATGCCACAATAGATACGACCCAAAATCACTCGCTGCGATTGCAGGGCGCTTGTGCTGTAGTGGCCCTGCGCCTGTCTTCCCTCATTGGTCCACAATGACACCATATGTTGTACCAAGGATATATTACCATCAGGATCGGAGCGCCAAGTGAAGTACATGATCATGAGTGGGTTATGTGATCAGTACCAGACCTCAGCTTCGAAACCTCGTCTTCCAGTAAACATATAGCGAGTCTTTGATTTTAGAACCCAAGATGTGAAGATACGGCCAATCTAAGTAAATATTACATAAGTAGCCAATAAACCAACGAGAACCAATCTACAGATGCACCCTCTAGCACCCTCCCCAAGCCCTAAAGAACACGCTTCCTTCACCTCCTGGTGAGTACAAGAGGAATACCACAAGGTGTGATCATGAAGGGTAACTTGACCTTGAGCACCCTCTCACGTCGCTCCAACTTTGTCTCCCCAGGAATATCCGGGAACCGTTTGGTATCAACCGTCAGCTTATATCTACGTACGATGAGCGTAATGACTGTCATAGCCTCGACCTCGGCAAACCTAGGGGATAAGCAGATCGTAAATAAAATGTACACGCGAATGGAAATAGAAGCGTAAAAAGGACGCACCGCTTGCCCATGCAGGCCCTTGGTCCAAGCCAGAACGATGTATGCGCTTCTCTCGGCCAGTTCGCGTCCAAGAACCGATCAGGCTTGAAGGTATAGGGATCTGGCCAATAGCGGGCTGTGGTCAAGGCAAATAAATATAAACGTTCAGCTTTCAATGCAGAAGTTGGAATGTCTAGGATACGTACGATTGTGGTGCACTCCCGACATATCAATGACGACTTCCGATCCTTTCGGTATCATGATCTCTTTATGACGTTCGTCAACCTTGCCACTGGCGATGTCTGCATCGGAGAGTGCCGCGCCGACTGAGAAAGCGGCGTCTTCGGTAACTATTCTGGTCGTCTCCGCGGTCTGTCCAAATCACGATGTCATGAGTATCGCGAAAAATGTCACCAGATATTTGCAGATGACTCACGGGGGGATACAGCCGTGTAGTCTCCAAGAACACGGCAAGGACACGGGTGAGTTTGGTTATATCATCGAAAGTCTGGATCGATAACGGGTCAGAACGGTCATACAACAACCGAAATATTAGACGAGATACATACAGGCTCTCGGTCCTGAAGGACTTCGTTGATGTGATTATACAATTTTTCCTGTTCTTCTTGCTCCAAGGCAAGAAGTCCCAGCGTGAACGAAATCGCGTGTGCCGATGTCTAAAGGGTTCCTTCATAAGCAAAACAATACCACAGAGCGATAGACAAATTATGTGTACCTCGAAGCCTCCCATCATGAACATAAATGTGTCTAAGGAAAGATTCCGGGTTAGATTCCAGCAAACTGGTTCAGGGTATTTGAGAACATACTTCCAAAAACAGCATCCATAGGAAGAGCTCCACTCTTGTTCTGGTCTTCCAATGCTGCCACGAGGTTATGGAATAGGTTTCCGCGCTCTCCATTGACAGTCTGGGTTTGGCCGCTGCCCAATTGATCCGCAAGCATCTCTCGCATGTACGACTGTAGCCACATACATCAGCACGTTTAAATCGTTAAATGGGTGATGAAGGGAACTCACTGCGACTTCAGAGTAAGCCACAGCTACGTGCTGGACCTTCTTCCCCAACCATCCATTTCCACCAGGCCCTGCCACCGCCAAAGTCGCTCGATCGGCCTCTGAGCCCCATACCCACTGAGGTACGCTGACTCTGAGGATGATGTTTTCAACCGCATCGTGGAGTGCTTTGCGGAAGGTCATGGAGTGACCCTTCGGCACGGTAGGGTTGGCAATCCATGTGTCCTCCTGTCCAAAACCGGCCGCCATAATGACCAACATCGATAGCTAAAAGTCAAGACCAACGACGATGAGAAGTCGCTTCAGCGATGAAGAACCAAAAAAAAAAAAAAAACCTGCACTCACCTGGATGACGGAGTGCAAGACATCCTCAAGCACTACGACATTGCCTTGACGGGACCAATCCGATTCAAACATCTCATTGACAATCCGTGTAGTATGTTCCCAGACGACTTGGATATTTCGCTCCGAAAACGCGCGCGAGGTGACCTTCCGGTGACGAGACCATTCGGTTCCCTCGACGGTGATGACGTTTCGACCGAACAGGTTGAAGACCTCATAGAACTTTACAGGTTTTTGAAATTGATTCCGAGTGGCGCCGATATGCTGGATGACATTGGCGTCGGTGATATAGAATCGTGGCTTGGAGCTGAACCAGTAGACGGAAGAGATCACGTCCCATCCTAAGCGTTCATAGTCTAGTCCCGAAAGAGGCGAGGTCGTGTGAGTTGCGAATGTAGGCAATTATTTCGAGTTTGGCTTACGTAAGTGTTTTTGGGAGAAGAGATACCCATCCTCTACAAGCTGAAGCACCTTGGCATGCATGAGACCATAGAGCCTAATAGATATTGCCGTGCGATATACGTCGGTCCTTGATGCCTATAGACCACAACTTGATCACTCACGAGCTGTTCGCTGGACCCAAGCCCCTGTATCCTGGGATATCACCGCTAGATGCACGTCGTCAGAGAACGGAGCGTGATAGATTGCGATTAGAAACTCACATGAGAGAAACGTCTCGGCGATAGTCAACGACCCGTTTCACGAGCCAAAGACTTATCAAGCCTAAGGTCGCAGCTGCCGCAACGTCGGTGGAGATGGGTAACATGGGGGCGGCGTGCAGCGGCAATGGGAAGGCAAATGCAAAAGGTTCTGGTCTATTCGGCACGCTTCGACTCAGCCAATATATATAGTACAAGCGGAGACTCCGTAAACACGGGCGTTCAGGGATAAGCATAGGAGAATGTGCCTCATCCTTCGTAGGAAGTAGAGAAGTGTGTCTGTAACAGGTTCCGGGGACAGCCTAAACGTTGGTTTATTAATACGTATAAATTGCTGACGCGACGGATTTCCCCGGACCGATGGGGGAAGCACTTGCCCTTCAAAATAAACGTCAATGAGCGTTGATTTCCAGGGCTTACTGACGCATCGAATTTCCCTTGTGGTCGCTTTCCCTGGAGACCCCACAATCACATATTAGGGTGAATAGCTAGCTCCGCTGTACGATGGCCGCAGGATACCACGCCCGAACAACCTTCCCGCTGAGGCTCCGCTCAAATCCAGGGAGGGCAATGGTGAACATTTTAAGCTTGCGGCTTATGGCTGGCTTAATTCCGCTCCTCCGGCAAGCTCAGGGTCTTGTGCTCCACTAATTACGGCAATTTCCAATGCCGATTGTCTGATCATAAAGCTCGGCAGGCATCGCGATCGATGTTGGGATTTGTTCTCACTTCAACCCGTCAATCAATCGACCTTATAGGCCTAGTGGGATTGGGGAAGCGTGCAACATCCACTGCGGACATAATGGAAGAATTTAAATATGGCGACCCTGCGGCTGGTCCGGATGACCGTGCGACACAACGTTGTCGGTGTTTGAACGTCGCAATATGTCTTTGACGTTGTGGCTTTTAGATCGCCAAGTATGACAACTAATGCCACATATATTAGACTTTTTCCAAGCGTGGAGCCCTCCAACCGCCATGCCAACAACTGAAATACACCTCCGGAACCGCCATGCCCGAGTGCCACCCCCAAGACAACAACGGCGGCAAGGGGACCGTGGTCGACGCACCGACGTCAAAACTTCACCCGTTGGTCCTAATTACTCGACTCCTGTCCACATGGATACCCTACGGTGATACATCGGTCGTGCCTAGGAACACGGTTCACCCATACGAACGCTAAAGTTATGTTCGCTACTAGTCGACCCGTCGCTCGCTGCCACTGGCCCATTCACTTCGATCCTATTCAAACGCCCCCCTTGCACCGCAGCGTGCGAATTTACCAAACCCAGGGACGGCTTCAATGATAGGCTTCTGGACTCAGATCCTCAGAATCTGGAGTAGTCGAGGAGTGCGTCAGGCGTGGGATTATCTTCTATCTCGTTGTCGCGTAACTTCTCGCGGGGTCTAATGATCCACTCTGTACTTATCAGCACCATAACGACATACGGGCTCCGCGATAAGCATGTGCTTTCATGTGCACTTCCGAAACGTGATTCCAATACGCGCGTCAACTGAAATCCTACTTCTTCATATTTTTGAGCATGACAAAGTTCTCACATGACGACCCAGTCCAGGTGAAAAGGAACTTCGTCGAGAGGTTCTTGCGAGTGCAGGGGTGGGGTGAAGACGCGTAAGATCCTGTCTTAACATTGGATCCGTGATGTGTATGTTTTCAGTTCCCCAACACGGACGAAGAGAACGGAAGGTCTGTCAAATGATTGAATGGTGAAATGTCCCCGCGTCGGTTTAAAAACGACCTAGGCCTATCTTACTAGGTGACCCTACCCTGGTTGCGGCGCATATTTACCGCGGGCATAATCATCGAACAATCACGTGCTGACTCATCCAGGCGAAGAGACTTAGACACTAGTGAAGAATCGGCATCATGTCAATTTGGTGATAGTATGGTATCCGGATCACGGTTTATGAATATAAGTCGTATCATGTGGGTGAAAGTTCAAGGCATTGAGTAGGTTGCGTTGACAAAGTAAGAAACATGAAAAGGCGGATAGCATGCGTCTATGACTACAGCAAGCAACCCAGTTGTTACGCCAGCGTTCCATCATTTGGACCACCTTGAGGGATAAGACGTCCAGGATGGAAGACATTCAAAGCGACCATGGCCAAAAACACAGGAACCCCATCCAACAGATCGAACATGGTTTGGTTCGTGATGATCGGTCCACCCCACCCATCAAGAAGCTCAGCCGTACGGTAGATAGATCGGATGTAAACCAAGACGGTTGCGATGATGAGACCGAACACCATGGTCTTGACGTTGGGTGTGAGGTTGTCCAAGCCGTAGGACTTCTCGGGTTCGCCGGGGGTATTTAATCCTGACCGGGGTACCATATTAATGGACGACGTGTTCGAGTGCTGACGGGCGCGGAGAGGCCGTTCCTTGTACACGCGCCAGAAGTATTCGATCGAGGTCAGTGCGTAGACCGTGATGGCGACTGCCAAAGAAAACATCGCGTCAGGCGAATGTTGATGTATACAATTGGGCAGAATACGCACCCATCTGAAGGATGATACCGCCAACCATGACATGTGCTCCTGTTGCCGATCCAGAGGGTGTGTTTGCGGTAGCCGCCATTGCGCCACCGATAGATTGGATGAGCAGGGCAGTGACATCGGTGCCAACGAAGAGGTATGTGTCTATGTGGTGGTAATGGTCAGCTCAGACCAGTGATACATTTTGCTAGGCCACTTACAAATTCTCGGGCTAAGTCTACTGTATTCAGGACCAACGATGCGGATAATACGGACGAAAATGATGAAGAATGCGGCCGTCATGAAGCTAGGCCCGAATATTGTGCATACGATCCTGAAATGGACGTGCATTCAGTGATTCAGTCATAGGTATAGCTAGGCTTTGTGAAGGACTTACTGCATAATGTAAGGGTTCTGACTCCAGACATTTTGGCTTCCCCAGATACGACCCGACCATCCTAACACTTCGACCAAACCGCAGGTCACCACCGTCGGTATCCACCACGCCTTCATCCTGTATCGGAAGCTTTGATAAAGATGGACCACTGTTTCATGGAACTCAGTAGTCAGAAAGGGGCGGCGAGCAATACAAGTGGCTCAATAGACTTACATCCCGTGAACGAAAATAGACACACGAAGAAAATACAGACCCAGAGAGTGGGAACAAAACCAAAGGAAGTGTCGTTCTTGACGCTCCAAGGCAGTCCCGTGTCAGGGTTGATCGCCGAAGGGGGATGCATGACCATTTTGAGACCAAGTAAGGGTGGTTAGGGAAAGGAACGGAGTCGATGGCCGTTTGGGAGAGGGTATAGGAGGAGGTGATAATGGGGGATGAAAGTGTTTAGGCCGTTCTTATATGCACTGGGGCATGTTACGGACGGGCAGACGCCTGTTCAACAACTGAGGGGCGGTGTCGGTGAAAGTCCGAGACGGCGGTCCCCCGTGTCGCTTGTGCCAAGGCCGGCATACGAGAACAGCAATATTTAACTCGAAAGTTTTTCGATCTAGTCACTCCAGCACAAGAGTAGGTACCATGGCAAGGAGATCATATGTGCAGAAAATAAATGCGGCTCGAGTTTCCGTTTAAACGGTTGGCGATCGGCCAAACGTTTGGCTTTGTATGCGCAACCGGACCTATCGCCGTATGTCAAGCTCCATTAAGCTCCCGCAAATCCCCTCTCATTAAACTGCTCATGAGCGCCTTGTAAGAACAAGAGGAATGCCATCACAAGGTCTGACAACCAAATTCATGGCCGACTTCAGGACTCTCTCCCGGCGCTGCAGTTTGGACTCGCCAGGAATATCCGGGAATCGGGCGGGATCGATCGACACCTTATATTCCCGGACGATGAGTGTGATGATAGCAATCGCCTCAACTTCTGCAAAGCTGGAGGAGGGTTCGGTCAATAAAATGGGCGGTGACTGCAGGCTATTTTGATATCAAAAGACCAACCGACGGCCAATGCAGCTCCTGCTTCCAATAGCAAACGATGTAAACGCGTCTCTCGGCCAGTTTGGCTCCAGGAATCGCTCGGGTTTGAAAGTGTACGGGTCTGACCAGTAGCGAGCTAAGGTATTGTGAGCAAGGGCGTGAGCTTTGGGATCGTGGCGTTGGGACAGAAGCCGAAACTGTCGACGTACGATTGTGTGACACTGCAAAAAGGTCAAGTATGACTTCGGATCCTTTCGGCATGAAGACATCTGTCCGACGTTCATCTGTTTCGTCAAGCTCCAGGGCCTCTAATTCGGACAACGCCGCAGGCACGGAGAATACTGCGTCTTCCTCGACGTACTTAGTTGTCTCGGTAGTCTTTCCTCACGTCATTCGCATTGTACATTAGCCCATAAGATGCAGAACTATTGATTCAGGCCAAAAGACTCACTGCCGGGTAGAGACGCACAGTCTCCAAGAATACCGCTAAGACTCGCGTGAGCCGGGGCACATCATCGAAAGTCTTAAAGTATAGGTTAGACGTGGTCGGAGAGCCAGGCACGCGCGACATACGGGTTCTTGATCCTGAAGAACTTGTTTGATATGATCGTAAAGTTGTTGTTGTTCCACTTCGTCGAGCGCAAGTAGTCCCAAGGCATACGCGACAGCGTGAGCTGTTGTCTAAGGCTTTCCGTTAGCATATATCATCAATTTGAAAACGGTATTGTATCATACCTCAAAGCCTGTGATCAGGAAGATGAACATATCTGGCACATTGGGAAGAGTTAGTAATTACGATCGAGGTCAGACCGATCCAACTGACTTCCAAACACATCACCCTCGCTCAGAGCCACCCCTTCCGTCTTGCTTCCAAGGCCTTCTACGAGATTCTTGAATAGGTTACTTCGCTCTTGTCCCGTGGCACAATCCGAGACGCCAGCTAACTCGTCCTGGAGCATCTCTCGCATGTAACCCTTCAACCAGAGCATATGTATGAGCACCACTAAACTTCAGGTGATGAGATGCATTCTGCGCACGTACACCAAGCTCCGAAAACGCTACCGCGGTGTGTTGGACCCGTTTTCCCAGCCATCCGCGTCCAGCAATCCCAGCGACTTCCAGAGAGGCTCGGCTGGCCTGAGAGCCCCACACCCATGGTGGTAAGCTGGCACGGATTATCAAATTGTCAACCACACCATGCAAGGCCTGTCGACAGGTGAGAAGATGGCCTGGCGGCGGCACGCGACCAGTAATCCACCTGTCGTTCTTCCCAAACCCAGCGGCCATGATGACCAATAGCGACAGCTATGCAAATGTCTAAATGTCCAGAACCCCGTACCAACAAAGTGGTGCCAATGACTCGCCTCTGTTGTAGTATTCTCGACATTTTCAAGTGCAATCACGTCTGCTCGATGAGCCCAATCCGAATCGAGCATGTCGCGCACAATCCGTGTTGTCTGCTCCCAAACGACTTGCATGCTAGGCTCTGTGAAAGCTCGGGATGTGATCTTTTTATGGCGCTTCCATTCCGGCCCTTCGGTAGATGCAACAGTGCGCCCGTAGATATTAAAGGCCTTGTAAAGCGCTATGGGCTTGGTAAACAAATTGGGTGAGGCGCCAATGCGTTGCATGATACTAGGATCAGCGACGAAGAACCGTGGCTTAGAACCAAACCAATAAAGGGAGGAGATGACGTCCCAGCCGAAACGTTCGTAGTCTGGTGAGGGAGGCGGTTTTCGTGACTTGGGAGGCAAGGAGATGCCTAGACCCGCCTACCTAAGTGCTTCCTAGCAAATATATGTTTATCTTCCACTAGTTGGAGCACCCTGGGATGCAGTAAACCATAGAAACTGCTCGATCGCATTGACCATAGATTATAGCATTGGTATTCAGTAACCAATAAGGTTTTGATTAACTGAGAGTATTGCTCACGCGCTTTTCGCAGGACCTAGTCCCCTGTATCCGGGAAGCGGGCTGCAAAGGGGAATGTTCAGAAAACGCTGTAAAATATGGCAGATCACCCACATGAGCCGAACAACTCGTCTATAAATGACGGCTCGCTTCATGACCCAAATAAGGATAAGGCCCAAGGTGACAGCCGTCGCGACATCGATAGAGGCGAGGTTAAGCGGCATCAGCAAGTCGTTTCCAGAGGGGGTTACAGAGTGGTGCGATTAGCCTCACACTCGAGATTTATATTGTGTCGAAGTCCGATAAGTATATGAGCCTGGGGGATATCGAGGCACGATAACGTAACTTAACCTCGACGCCTTTGCCTTAAATCCAGCTTCGATCTCAACTGCTACTCGCACCTATTACCCCAGTGGGCACATCTCCCTCCAATTCATCCTCGAAAAGAATCCAGAAATGTAGCTGTTAATATAATATACTTGGAAATGGAGAAGCTCGTGGCCACCGTGTGTATCACAGTATGAATTCAGCAGTGGCTTACTGTTTATTTCCGCATCCTGCTTTTCAGGGGCTTCGTAACCCTGAGTATTGAGTGGCCTCCTCCATTTTTGTCCACTACTCGGTATATTGAGTACGAGATGGATGGCCAATTCTTGAAGGGTGATGCGCTGTATTTTTGGTTGGGGCAATGGTTCCGACCGCTCCCCCTGAGGTTATATGGCGGATCCGGGCTCGCCAACTGTTTCAGCAGCCCCGGTGCAATATCTGAGTAGAATAGACCTCAAAATATGAGGAATAGGCAAGATGTATTAATTATGGATCGGCACTAGCCGCTTTGATTATGTTGAGACGATTCTTGATTGATATCGGGGTTCCAGGCAAGAGTGACATCACGGATCTTCTTGTTACTAAGCCTTTAAGAGCAGAAAGCGCGGAAATTGGTTAAAGACTATGTTCACTGGCCCACTGATAGTTACTCTTGCGTATACATAATACAAGAACAGCCTAAACAAAATACGTTATCGGGTCCTCCGCTCCCATTTTGGAAGGCTTTAAGCCCCGCAGGCTGTGTTACGTATCACCGCCTCTTAAATAGAAGGGGTACAGCACCAGAGGGCCTAATGTCTAACGACATGGATGACTTCAACACCCTCTCACGGCGCTGCAGCTTGGACTCGCCAATAATATCCGGGAACCGAATGGGATCAATCGACACCGTATACCTGCGAATGATAAGCGTGATAATCGCAGTGAACTCAGTCTCGCTGAACCTAAAGGTGGATTAGATATCTCAAATGAGCAACTGTAACCGCTTCCAGTGTAATAGACGTACCGACGGCCCATACAACTCCTAGCTCCAGTAGAAAAGGATAGGAACGCGTTTCTCGGCCACTTTGGATCCATGAATCGGTCGGGATTGAACGTATAGGGATCAGGCCAGTATCGGGCTAAATGGGACATAAACACAACTTGGATCAGAACGGCCAGCCTACTGCAATAACCTGCCACGCACGATTATGATGTACCGCTAGCACGTCAAGTAAGACCTCCGATCCTCGAGGTATGAAGACTTCTGTGCGAAGCCCGTCTTTCTCATTCAATGTTGTGGTATCCGCGACGTCTGAATCGGATAGTGCCGCTTGCACGGAGAATTTGACGTCATCTTCGACAAATTTAGTTAATTCAGAGATCTTATTTCCCCATGGAATGCATGTTATACATCAGTACCCGGTAGTCAGAGCCACTAAAGCAGGGTTGTGAACTAACCGCTGGATAAAGCCGTAAAGTTTCTTGAAATAGGGCTTGAACTCTGTTAAGCTTGGGCAGATCCTCGAAAACCTTGATTACAATAGATCAGCGACGCTACACAATGACGCATCTCGAATAAAACACCCACTGGCTCCCGATCCTGAAGTACGTCGTTGATATGATTATAAAGCTGCTGCTGTTCCGCCTCCTCAAGGGCGAGGAGCGCTAGTGCATACCCGAGAGCGTGTGCCGTTGTCTGTAGGCGCTTATCAGCAGGTGTCAACAGTTAAAAAGCGCGCGATACTGGACCTCAAAACCCGCGGCCAGGAAGATGAACATATCTGGAGTCCAAGGCTGATTGTCAATAAAATCCAAAATGAAACCCAGCTTACGGAACTTACTTCCAAACAAGTCATTCTTGCCGACAGCTATTTCTTGTTTCTCGGTGACCAGAGCCGCCACAAGATCCCTAAATAGGGTGCCGCGCTCTCGCCCATCTGGAGCGGTGGCAAGCTCTTCTTGAAGCATTTCTTGCATGTATTTCTGTAACCACGGTTCAGGCGTGAGACAGTCATTAGATTTCGAGCCTCACAGAGCCTACGCACCCCGAGCTCGGAAAAAGCTACGGCTGTATGCTGGGCCTGCTTGCCTAACCATCCACGACCAGCGATCCCTGCGATGGCCAAAGTGTCTCGGCTGGCTTGAGAGCCCCATACCCATGGCGGCAAGGCGACCCGGAGGATGAGGTTATCGATGACATCTTGTAAGGCTTCGCGAAATGTTAGGACGTGGCCAGATGGCGGCTTTGAGTGATTTATCCAATGATCGTCTTGTCCAAACCCGGCTGCCATGAGGACTAACATCGACAGCTGAACCAAAACGCATGAGTGTACTGTATACACAAAGCAGGGTTAATATACAACTTGCCTGTGTAGTGCTTCCCATCACATCGTCAATCGCAACCACATCCCCCCGATGTGTCCAATCTGAATCAAACATTTCGTCCACAATTCGCGTTGTCTGCTTCCAGACTGTTTGCATGCTGGACTCCGTAAACGCTCGGGAGGTGACCTTTCGATGTCGCATCCACTCGGCACCTTCGGAAGTCACGACATTATGCCCAAACATATTGAACAACTCATAGGCCACCGTAGGCTTCGTAAACAGGGTGCGCGAGGCGCCAATTTGCTGGATGATGTTGGCGTCGGCAATGAAAAACCGCGGCTTTGAGGCGAACCAATAGATGGAGGAAATGACGTCCCAACCAAAGCGTTCGTAGTCTGGTGAAGAATACGGGGCTTGAGCTACGGCTGCGAATTACTACAACGCAATTCGTACGCCCTCCACTTACCAAGGTGCCGCACCGCGAAGATATGTTTATCTTCAACGTGCTGCAGCATTTTGGTATGGAACAGGCCATATAAGCTAATGAAGATGGCATCATCAGCTTTGGGGGACAAAGAAAGGTCATCACGGGAATGGGTCATTGCTTACGAGCTGTTTTGGGGACCTAGGTTTCTGTATCCGGGAAGTGTACTACCCATAGAGTTTCTGGTGGTGAGGGATTGTAGTATGAGAAGAGACCCCCGACTTACATAAGCTGAGTAGCCTGTCTGTAAACGATTGCTCGTTTCACAACCCATATGATTACAAGGCCCAAAATGGTCGCCGTCACGAAGTCGGCGGTGGTAGGCAGCATCAGAGGGCAGTTTAGAGGGAAGTGCACCGTACTCGGCCGTGTATAATTTATAACGTCTCAATGCAGACTTTTTTTTTTGGTGGCCAAGGGATGTGCGAGTTCTAGAATCAGGTTGATTGAAACGCCATGCTGTTGTAGTGGGGTCAAAGCCTGAGATGCCAGAGGCTATTTTAGACCCCCCCCATTCATCCGGGATAGCCGACGGCATTCAACCCTTGCCGACGCATTCTTTCAAAGACAGACTCAGAAATCTTCCACCGAGCACCCTTGGGTGGAAAGCGTCGGCTATCGGCAGTTGCTTCTGATGAGGTCCAACTGAGTAAGATGTGCCTATTCGAATAACGACTATGCATTCCATGCCGTGCTGGTGTTACTTCCAACTCAGAAGCATAAGTCTTTCCAAAGTAAACTGGCATCGGTTTGGGTAGCAGCTTTGAGGACGTCATGTAGCAATGAATTACACATGAGGCCTCGCCGGTCCAGATTGCAATTCAGTCTGATACCCTGAGCAGGAGCTCAATTTACGATGTTGGACGCAGGGTAATGTAGTTCATTCCGTATGTCCACAAGCAGCCTCAACCAATCTCAGCGTCAAGCGAAGCTGAGGAAAGCCATGGCGAAGGAGGACAGACAGGCCCAAAGCCTTTTGGTCGAGGATGACCCTAACAAACAAAACGCGATCTTGGCCAAGAAACCTCGAGTGCCACCTAAACCATTACGGGACGCTCGTCTTCTCAAGTCTTGAATCTACGCTATCCTTGTCGCCATTGGTATCTCGGCCAGTGTTCTCTTGTCGCGAAAGGCCTCGAAAGCCATGTTACCTTCGAGCTGGGGTCTCTGCGCCCGTCCTGGAAGCTTCATATACACAGTTGATCCCGACCAACCTATCGTGGAATGTATCGTGGTCCGCAATGAGCACATTGTAGATTGGGGGAGTAAGAAGGACGTCCAAGCGCGATGGGGTGACAAAGACACAACCGGTCCTGTTATCGGTGCTCCCGCCGAAGTGGCGAGAATAGGTCTCCAGTTTAAGTATCTGCAGCCAGGAGAGGCCGCCTTCCCTGGCTTCACCGGTCAGACTTGCAAATCTTGTGTTCACAGCATCTGAACTGACCTGACTTGATAGATGCCCATGCTCACGTCCTTGACTATGGTAGTATCCGAGAGCTCAGTCTCTACGACACTAACAGTATAGCAGGTGCGTTGATGTGCTATCTAACATCACCGGATTGCTTTTTCGATTCACTCTTTCACTTCT
Source organism: Tulasnella sp. JGI-2019a (assembly GCA_019633535.1). Classification (NCBI taxonomy): domain Eukaryota; kingdom Fungi; phylum Basidiomycota; class Agaricomycetes; order Cantharellales; family Tulasnellaceae; species Tulasnella sp. JGI-2019a. The sequence continues at coordinate 69,946 of WSUE01000119.1, forward strand.
CTTAGGTGTTATTCAGCGACTGCGAGAATATATTCTCTCAAAGCCGGAAATCTTGAACGACAAATCAACATTGATTATGAGCTGGGGTTGGAATCAGGAATCATACCCGGGGAAAGCATTCCCTGTCGCAGTATGTGCCTTGAATGGATACTCTATTCATTGCCACTCACGGTGCCCACTGGTCTGACAGGCGGATCTGGATACCGATGATATTCTCAAAGGTCGACCAATCGTGCTCGCCAGAGTGGATGGACACTCGTATTGGATATCCCAAACGATGCTAGAGCTACTCGGACCCCTGCCAGATGAGGTACCAGGTGGCCTCATCGTACGAAACAGCAAAGGTCATCCGACAGGTGCGTTGCTATCAGAAAGGCGGAGTCTTCGAGGCTACAAGGCTTAACCGGCTTGGAAACTACTACAGGCGTGTTTGTAGATAATGCAATGTCATTAGTTGGTTAGTATTTTCCTCCTTGGGTCTCGCTTGGCTACGGTACTCTCGATCTCATACATATTGCTTGACGCAATAGATCAAAAGCGACCGGCATGGTCTGAGAAGCAGATGCTCCACTTCTTCCGGGGGACCGTGCAGGACGCGTTGGCGCATGGTCTGGTATCCATCCACGATGCAATGTCGAGATTACCCGATATCCACTTCTATCGAGGGTAATTCTGAACTCACGACCTGGCTAGGCAACAACTTGACTCTTGATGTTATTCCATAGGTTGGCCGATAAGGGCGCTCTTCCAGTGAGATATTTCGCTCGCCACGGCTCACTCACCCGGCTGATTGCGCAACCGCCCCTTACATAGATCCGACTATACCTGATGGGCCATATACAGGAAAATGAGTACTGGGGAGACAAAATCCCGAGATTCACGGGTTTAGGGAATGGCCGACTAACTCTTAGGAGCGTCAAATTGGTTGCCGATGGTGAGTCAAGCGCCGCAGGTGCAGAAGTGTTCGTCAAGCTCCGTGGGTTCACCCACCTCGTGTTCTCTTGTGCTTTTAAGGTGCCTTGGGGTCCTGGGGCTCAGCTATGATCGAGCCATATAGCGATAACCCGGGTAGCCGAGGTTTGGAAGTCACTCCAAAGAAAGCTCTGCGCGAACTGATCGAGAGATTCCACAAGGAGGTGCGCTATAGAATGACTCCTTCGTCCCCTCTAGCGCACGAAGCCTCTCTGATATCCCATCGCGTGATATCAGGACTGGCAAGTGGTGAGTTGCACCTGATACTATCTGCGTCGGACTTCTCATTTATAGTTTATACCCCCTAAATAGAATGTACATTGTATCGGCGTACGTAAATCTCGGTCTGTTGCAATATTTTTTCCACTGACACGGGCCTTGGAACGTATTGTGTAGGACCGTGCCAATCGCGATGTTCTAGACGCGTTTGAGGCGGTTCTATCTCCGAATACGACGGACACAGTGGTTGTATCAAGTTACCGACATCGAATTGAGCACGCGCAAATCATGACTCAGGAGGACCTGAAGCGTATCGGAAGGCTGGGAGGTGCGCACCACTTCATCTGTAATATCCATATGCTAATTCCCTCCTCCCCCCTATTATAGTCATTGCTAGTGTTCAGCCTACACATGCAACGAGTGATATGTCATATGCCAAAGCTCGCCTAGTGCGTCGAAATCATATTCCTGATGAGGCTGCATACCGCAGTTGCTCACATGGTTTGCGATATAGGGTCCCGAGCGGATAAAGGGCGCCTATGCATGGCAGACGCTGATCAAGTAAGCCTGTTGGCCTCTCTTTTGTGCTCCGCTCTCTAACCACGATCGGCATGGGTCGGGACTTTCAGACACGGGTCCCCATTAGCTCTGGGGTCAGATTTCCCGGTGGAAGGCATCAACCCTTTACTCGGGTTCTATGCCGCTATCACCCGCTTGGACACTAACGGGCACTCGCCTCACGGCGACGGAGGATGGTTAGCAGTTTCGCTTTTATACACCGCGGCTCTGACCTGATTAGTATACTCTTGGCGAACAAAGGTTCCCGGACCAGCGGTTATCCAGGGAGGAAGCTTTACACGGTATGACTCTGGGAGCAGCATACGCAGCATATCAGGAGGATATGCTTGGTACGTTAGGTTTCACGCAAGGCCTGCGGGTTGTACTATGTCTTAAGCTGCTTCTGATCATGCTTGGATATCCATAGGCTCCATCACTCCTGGAAAACGAGCGGACATCGTCATACTCGACAAGGACATTATGCGGGTTCCGCCATCTGAAATCTTGACCACAAAAGTGAAGGCGACCGTAATAGACGGTCGGCTCGCTTATGGTCGTATTTGAAACTAATATGATAGCAGTGTAGCATCTAAAAATCGCACGCATTTCGCTTTCACCGGCCGTTTGTCGCAGCGCACACCAGAACCAGTATGTATGTGAATGGAGATGGCAAAGTTGTGTTCGGGCGCGAGCTCGTCTTACAGCCCTCAGCGCTTCGTAAACATAAGTGGGACAGGACCACAAGGGCGGATGCCAAAAACACTGTCGACTTCAACACCCTCTCACAACGCTGAAGCTTGGACTCGCCAGGAATATCTGGGAAGCGCGTAGGATCCACTGATACCATATACTTGCGAATTATGAGCGTAATGATCGCAATGGCCTCGACTTCGCTAAATCTAGAGAAGAGGGAGATGATAGAAATGTGCAACTGCATTTCTCCTGGATATAACGGACGTACGGACGACCTATACAACTCCTGGGTCCGATATAAAAGGGTGCGAACGCATCTCTCAGCCAGTTTGGGTCGAGGAATCGGTCGGGCTTGAATGTGTAGGGATCCGACCAGTATCGGGCCAAACGGAATACGCGGAAAATGTATGAAGTCTACATCGAGAGGCAGACCCTGGGCAAAGGCTGTCACGTACGATTGTGATGCAATCCTACCATATCAACTATGAACTCAGAACCTTGGGGTACAAAGACTTCTGTTCGAGGCAAGTCTTTTCCTTCCAGCTTTGTGAGATTCGCCGCGTCGAATTCAGCTAGCGCCGTGGGCGTAGAGAAGACAGTGTCTTTCTCGACGTATCTGGTCTGTTCGGCGGTCTTGTTCCCCCCGTGCACGTCCTGCTTCAGGCCAAGACCACTAATACAGAACAGGGGACTCACTGCAGGGTAGAGACGCAGTGTTTCCCATAACACAACCAATACTTTCTTCAGCCCGGGCATACCCTCGAAAATCTTGATTGAAACAAATTAGCGACACTATATTGTATCCTGTCTTAGTTCCGAACACGCACCGGCCCTCAATCCTGGAGTACGTCGTTGATATGACTATACAATCTCTGTTGTTCAATATCGTCAAGGGCAAGGAGCCCCAGTGTATATGCAAGAGCATGTGTTGCCGCCTGTGGGTACTTGTTAACAAAAACCACATATTTGCACTGATTCCATATCGAACCCAGCTCACTAATGCTTATGTGACCTTCTGTTAAATCATACTCAATGATCAATGGTACTTATCGCTCAACGTTGACACCGTGATGTAAGATACGTCGGTTGTGCTATATCCTGAGTCAGGGATCGTGGACGTCCGTGCGTCCGTCCGCTCCCAAATAGTGTCGAAGGAAGAGGGCTGGCGAGAAGTACCCTGGCAGGATGGTGCCACTCGCACAGAGACTAATCGGCGAAGTGGTGCCTGAGCCTTCTCCGAAGAGCAGTGGCCATCTCTGGGATAGGTGCGGTTTAGTGAAGCGCTTTCGTTGATGGCATCTACTATTGGGTCGCAAGTGACAGTAAGGTCCTGACCGGCTTCTTTCGCTGCCCCATCCCGTTCCACTAGAACGACTTGGTGAACACTTGTCTTGGCGTAAATTATTAGGGGACTTGTAGGCATACAGGGCACAAGTGAGAAAGGGATGCCAGGTTGGACTTGATATTGGAGGTATATTCCATTAATGAGTTGGGCTGGCGTGTGTCGGTTCATTGAAGACTGTAACGGCGCTGTTCCGAGCTCGCCAAGCTGGAGCTTGACTGCACGTTTCGGATGGTAGAGCTTATTCCGGTCTCTGGATTGCCCCGAGGGATCATATTTCATTTTTAAGACCTACTGAAAGTTTTAATGCAGTTCCCGCGGCTTCGAGCTCATCTGTGAGGCTTCACAGCAAAAGCACCCCATAAGCCCCGCCAAACTAGCTCTTGATGACGGCGATCCACGATCATCCCGACCCGTAAGGTATTCTTCGGGGGCATTCTTCTATTGGTACACAATAAGATTTTCTATCACTGAACCTGTACATCGCCGCCACTGTGGAAATAGCCATGACCATAATGCCTCACCGGGCCTTGAAACCAACTGAAGGATTGCAATATGAACGCTGGGGAGTTGGTGCTGTGCTACTCCAAAATTCTACATGGTCAGCACACGCCTTGAGGGTTCTGGACAAGTCAACGCGTCGACCCACGTCACCGTTCCATCAGCTCAGAACATCCAACAGAGCTGTCCCGCAGACTCTCGATAATCCATTCTGAGTCCATCTTCGTGGAGCTATGACGTCTTCTTGAGGCGGCTTCAACCGTCTCCCTGCACGTAGCAAAGCCCCCCCCCCCCTCCCCCCCCCCTATATCCCCTTTCCATCTCTCAACCCGCACCCTCGACTCTGCGCTCGGTTCACCCCGAGCCTCAAGCTTCCGAATCAATCCGTCAACCGCTTCGTGCAGACCAATCCGACTGCCGCTTCAGGGTTTATCTTCAGAACGTGGTAGGCGAAGCGGAAGATGGTATCGTGGCTGATGGTTGCAGACAGCGAGACGATATTTTCGTATGTGATTTCCATCGGTGTACGGCCGGGATATCCAGTAAGCCATACCTTAAATGCTGCGATCGCTGGAGCGGAAGTCCAGGCTATTGAAGGTCCGTGAGCCGGGGGACCTTCTAACGAAGTGGCTAAAGTCTTATCTCTATCCCATGCTCGAAGGAACAGCCCTCCGGCTGCCATTCCATCATCGCAATTCCATATCTCTGTCAGTGATACTGAGACTTTCCCTCCCGCTTTCTGTCCCTTGATCACCCGCGTGAATACCTGAACGAATCTATCCCCCTCATAACCATCGACCCGGTTTTCCGCCGGGATGAGATTGATAGTTTGAGCGAGCCACATGAGGCTCGGGCCGAGTCCCTTATAACTAACGATGTCATGTCTCCGCGCCGCGACGACCAATCCTCTCCACATATCGCTGTGATACACGATATCGAGTGGGTGCGGTAGCGTGCTTCCAGTGCCACCCATTCCGTTGCCGATCATGTACATGAACGCGCTACTAAAGGCGCCCCACGCTTCGCCTCTGATAGTGTGTCTCCTAACGTTCTTCGGATACAACCATATGTATAACCGTAGTGCGGATGTTAACACTGGAGCGATCGACCGATTTTGAACGTGTGCCATGCGAGGCTCCCACTCTCGGTCGGGTGGCAGGAGAGTTACAACGAAGGAGAAGTAGCGATATAGAAGGCTGCGGAGAATTGATTTGATGTCTGAGCATGTGGCGCCGACGAAGCGCGCAGTGTTCGTGATCCTTCTAATCTCATTGAGCCACTGGACGGACTGGGATCCTCCCGATACTAGAAAGCGCTCCAAAACCGTTGTGGCTTCATCTCGACAGAGAGCCAACGCGGTATCCTCGGCAGGGAGTACTGTCGTCCCTTCAAGGGCGATGAGCCACTTGATGTTGTTGTTGAGGCGACAGTGCATGGAATGAAACATTTCCGGGGGTGACTGCCGGATCGCACCAAAGCCTCCAATTAAGGTATATGGACTGTAATTGTACGAGGAAGTGCTGATGGAGGCGTACCATTTGCGCAAGTAACTTGGGAGGTTCCGCTGGCGTGTTGGGCGGTTGGCCCGCGAGAAGGCGATAGCAGTCAGAAAATGCATCAAGGGTTCTCTCAATATCGAATAAAAGATTATACCAGTCCACGGAGGTGTCAGCATTTCACGGAACAACATGTCAAGAGAAATGAACGTACTCGACTTTATTCATCCAGGCCAGCTCAACCGTGGCACTCGGAGTGAGCGTTTCCAAAGATGCTAGGCGATGACGCAATAGGCTCGATAGCGTGCGCGACGCACAGCTGAAGTAGGTCCCGTTGACATTCTTCTTGTCCAGCAGCAAAGCGGAGCTCGGCTTATCATCCAGACACTCTCCATCGTCCAAGTCATCGAATCCGGACTGAATACGGTAACAAAGGTAGATAGTAGCATCTAGGGTTTCTTTGACGGTTTGATGTGGCGAATCCAGAGTCAAACGTAGTCTGGATTCGTATCCATCATACCAATCATCACATACTCCAAAAATAGCCCTGAAGAGAAGTCTGCAGTCCCTGACCCAATCTCCAACCCACCTTCCGTCTCTGTCCACATCGCCGAATCCTGCGATACAGGCCGTCCTAACTGCTGATCAAGATCGCTCGGGATCTGCAAGCAAGGCACATGCTACGGCCCTTGCCATGGTGACTGCATCTTCAACAGCATTGGCATCGGTATGATTGTGTTGGGCCTTCAGGAAGGTCTCGGTGAACTTGGATAGGAGTAGGGAGAGGGTTGGGCTATGGGTGATAAGCTGCATAGCGTTGATGTTGGTAATCAGGGAAATGTTCCGCGCGACGATGAGCAGATATTTGGGATCTGTAGCGGTCTCGGCCATCTATATTGCCATGGATGCATCCAACCCCTCCATGTCGGAAACTTGGATGGGCTAAATGAGTAGACAGGGGAAGAGAATGATAATTGGCGAGATGATGGTCCATGATAGCCAGAGAAAAGCCTTGAGGGAGTGGAATAGAAGTTCTTTGAAGTCTATCGGTGACTTGAGGTCAAAGCCCATCTCCGTAATGCTACCTCCGAGCTTCTTCACTTCCTACCATGAATTGAACCCTGTATGAATGGGAGAAGAAGTGTTCTGTCTGTATAGAGTCAATAAGGAGATACTTTAAGATGGTGATGCAAAGATCAGCGAGGTTGAGGGCGGGGAGGTTTGGATGGTCAGGGTTCTGAGCGAGCCAATCAAGCACAACTCAAGGTTTGGATGTTCAAGAAGCCTTTTGCGCTCACCCCTTGCCACCGCCATCGTCAACATCATGCCAACCGACGAGTCTACCAACGCTGTCGCAGGACCTTCGCAAAGGAGTCCCGTGAAGCATAAGAAGTAATGCACCAATTCCTTGGTTTTCGCTGGACACCAAGAACACCGAGACAAAGGCATCCAAGACCTCTAACAGCCAACAGATGACGCACAGCCGCCTCCCAAGTCTTCTTCGAAATCAGTCACATATGCGAAAGTAGCTATCGACTTCCAGAACAGAAGGCCCCCAAACTCGTCAAAACAGGTCGGACCACGACCGGACATCCGCAACGATCTCCGACGAGGTACCGGCACCAGAGAAGAAGACTGTGTTCCGTACTACACTTGACAACCCTTATCAAATGGAATGGGGAGTCTGAGACTACGGTCAAGGGTCATATAAGTGAAATTGTTTCGCTGGTTGACTTGACATCATTGGATAAAAAGGCCGCATGCATCTCTTAATTCGGAGAACGGTATTCTCGCGTGCATTATAGATATGCCTGAGGGAGTTTCAATATACTCAGCGCAGTGAGACTTGGAGTCTAAACGATGTCAAAAGAAGGCAAAGGATAAAAAAATCCCACACGAGGCAAAAGGCGAGGAAGACTGGAAAGGTGAACCCGACGAGGCTTCTGCGGACGCGACAAACACAGGAGGAGAGCAGTGTGCAAATCTTACCCGCCTACCTTTCTAATAGAACTTCGTGGTAGCCACAGCGACCACCGAACCTTCCGAACCGCCTCTGAACCCCGAAGGCGCAGGTAAAAAGCGTAAACGAGATGACGACGACCAAGACACCTTCCAGGCCGAGAAAAGAAAAAGATCTGAATCCACACGATTAGACGAGGGATTCGATCGGGAAACCACCTTCGAAAAAAAACTGAAGACACTACCACCGAACGCCAGCGAAGATGGTACAGAACCCGAGTGCTCTACCACCAAATGGCTCAGAGCATGTGCCGCCAAAGAAGGTATCGAAACGGATCCTCCAGGTATTCTTCAACCGACAATCCTAGACCGTACCATCATGGGCGTCAATGAGGTCACCAAACGACTTGAACGCCAATCCGCCGTTCTCCGTCAACCTATAACACCCCTCAGGCCGCCTCGTTGTCATTTGTCGCACGGACATGGATTCTCTGATGATGACCGCCCATTTACCTATTCTTGTCGCGGCCTGCAATTCTCGAGCGGACGATGCAGAACATAATACGAAGTTTCCTGAAGTCGTTATGGTGGGGCTTCCGTACGGGGCAGAGGCAGAGGAGGCGTTGTCCGCGGCGTGCGATCTCAAGAAGGTTGTGGCGGTGGCGTTCGATGTAAGCCTTCTGTTAGGCATCGTGATTGCATCACCATACGAACTAGTCCACATGATCCCTCGGTCTGACTGTCTCTCCGCAGACCGAAACCCCCAGACTCGATCGAATAGAACAGTTTCTACCTTCTATTATCAGCACTGTGGCTTGCCGTTGCCGCCTCGACCGTTGCCGCTAAAACCACCTCCCAACTCATCCCAACGCATATCAAACAGCTCAAGACCACCGCGCCGAGGAATATGAATGATGCGAAGAAGAGGCGTCAATTGGGGAGGAAGGCGGCCAAGGAAGCTCAGAAGACGAAAGCGAGTATGACACGAAGGGAAGGGTGACCCCGAAGCGGAAAGTCGCCATATGCACGCCCAAGACACCTGCTACTTGCGGGCCACCTTCGGCCGACGTAAATGCTCATCGCGTTGTCATTGGAAGGCACGAACTTGAAGCCCCAGAGGGGAAGGAGGGAAAAGGCCTTCCATCGAATATGGGGGAGGCGGAAAAGGTTTAATAAAAGGCTCAGCTCGCAAGCAAGTTCCGAGCTTGGCCCCTTATATGAGGCTGTGTCGTGCCCCTGCGCTAGATCCGATACTTTCCGATGGAAAGGCGAATGGTTTTCTATCTATCCATCTTCCGGTTTGGCTCACGCCTTCCTTCCTTGATGGCCTTCACTGTGCTATATCGGAGACGTTGGCGTTGTTGGCGTCGAGGACAATATTTTGTATATACAGTAGCTTGGTAAATACGTACCCGCCAATGCACGACTCTGCCTCTCTGCGAGCGACCACGGAGTTTGACGCACATAGGGGTACTTGTCGAAATCCCTCAAATTACAAAATGCTTTGCCAACCAATCACCAATCAGCGGCCTTCGTGGTCATATGCCATATGCCTCGTCTAACCTATGACACCCATCCCGGCAATCCATGGCTTCGATGATTAACCTTGAAAGGCTGATCCCACGGAAACTTTCCAATAATAGGAGGGCAGTCTACATATCAGTACTGTGGCCGCGTATAAAGCCTGATCGCAAAGATCGCTAGAAGGACATCCATTGTCTCGACTGCCAACCCGCTCGAAACACATCCATCCGTCAATATCCTTGATCCGTCCTTTGATTTGCTTCATCTCCGGACCCCGATATGCGCTGTATCCCATCGTAAGTGAAGACATATCAAGCCTTTCCGCACTGTTACTTCGCGTGAGATACTGTGCTGATCAGGTGGTACAGTCCCAGCCATGAATGCACTCTTGCAGACCAGCGGGTGGATTTGGACAAGGCTTGGCGGTCAGCCATCCCATTGCCATGCAATCGGGTTTTATCTGAACATCTGGTATCTACAACCAAAAAGAGAGCTCTCCTTGTGCGTACAACCAGCCTTACCGTTGCTACTTATCACCAACTCCCAAAGTTGACAGATCGGCGTTCGCTACCGCGGCCTCAAATGGAGAAGAAGTGATGTTCCCATGGATCTCCATGGGACCCATAATGATGTCGAGTGTTGGAAGTACGCTTTGATGGAATGTGGATACCTTGAAAAGGATATTCGTATCCTCTGGGATCGAGATGACGTCCACCCACTTAGCAATGACTACCCCAACCGGAAGAATATCGTAAGTCCGTAGGGCGCCATCTCCAATCGAGGCAACGGACTCAGCTTCGCTTTTCAAATATAGTTGCGTGAAATGCGCGCCTTAACTGCAGGTGTGCAAGATTACCAACGCCGGTTCCTGGCCTGTGAGTCTGCGCTCTGTGTTACTCTCGTGCTTCCTCGAGCCCTTATTATTGTTTTCGAGCCAGTTTGCGGCCATAGACAGGGGGTCGCCCCCGATGGGTCTGACAGCGGTACCTGCCTTTCTTTCCACACCTATATTGTGGCACTGATCTTTTAGTTTTAGCCATTCTCGGTGCTGATACGCAGAACCCCATTAGCGATGCGGTGTGTATCCCTCATCACACTGTTCCCGGCCGTATCTGTATTTACTTGGTGCATTCGATGAATAGGACCTCAAGATTTGCCTCTTGGACCCTCTTACGAAACTTAGCTCGTTGACGGTGAGTGGAGAGTCTCATTAGAAAGGGTCTTGAGACTAGACATATATCGCTCACTTATCTGCTGCAACCTCTCAGATGGTATTCGATGTGAGCAATCCCGTTCGAATCGAACGTGCAGTTTGTGGACCTGATTCCTGACTTGATTAGTGCTGCCGAGTCGGGAATATGTTCGGTGAGCAGAAGTGACTTCGCTATAGCCGGATATCCGAGTTCTGACATCTGTTCTAGGGGTTAAATGGAAGGTGGATGAGAGGAGGCTGCTCCGCCCAAATCCGATCAATATTAGGCAGATGGATAGTCTCTTTGCAACGGGGCGTGTTGTAGGTGCTCCATGCTCCATGTAGACATCCATGGCTAATATTCCCGCGTGTTTCAGCTCTGTGTCGGGGCATGCCTCGGGAACCAGGTAGCTCATGAGCTTACTCTGAATCCTTCTGGGAGGGTTCATGGGGCTTTAAGTTACTTCATGACACGGCAACTACGTAAGTGTCTGTTCATATCACCGACGGACACCAGTTGCTTATTGCTGTTTCTGGTTGTCATACTAGACGATCAGCCGGGCGGATTCGGCTTGAGGGCTTTCTTGCAAGAAACAAACGGTCACCCACAACTGCAAGCCTACAAGCAGCAAGTTATTGTGAGCGAAACCATCATGGTGTGGGGCGGTGACATCTTACGATGCTTGAGCAGGTTACTTGTACAGATGTGGTACACAAGCCATGGTTCTTCCCGTAGTCGGAGTGAGGCCCGTTGTCCACTCGGGTTACGGTATTGGTCATAGCACACCGTACTCTTGATTTACCGGCGCAGGACAGCGGGGGCCCTCATCACTAAGTCGCCGCGGAAGCAACAACTACTCAACGACCGGATTTCGACCTTCCTCGCCTTGAGGAAGATGAGATTCTGGAGGTGTCATCTCCCCTCGATCTACGACCCACTGATCGGTCACCGGAAAATCCAGAATCGAACGTTCCCAACTATTCTTCCTGCTTTTGTATACCCGGGTGCGATGGACAACGTCTCGACCTTTGCGCTTGCCTAATGATCGGCGCTTTTCCCCGTGAGTCCCAGTTGTCATCGAGCTTTCGAATCCGTCTCTAGAGCTGATAGTCCACGATCTGTCCCAGGCCGAGAACGAATGTCCGGGTTTGAAAAACACAGGCTCCTCGTGACGCCGCCGGTCTTCTGGTTTGTGCTAATCGTGAGGTCTTTTAGCCTTCACCGCGGAAACGAGAACTAGACACCCATGTTTCGACATCCTCAACTCGACATCCCAACTCGACGAACTATACCCCTGCGGCGAAGACGAAGGGCGACGTCGGCATTCAACTGTCCACTTCGCCAGGCCCTGAGCCTTTCATTTCTCATCTTCACTTTTTTTTTTGTTGGCCGCGGCCTTCGATCACTTCACGCACGCTCTTTCATGACATCGTATTTTCGGGATCAGGATAGGACTAGGTAGGAAACGTTTTCGCGCCAAATGCGATCCATCCAATGCCCCCAACGAGCGCCGGCACCACTGCAACGACGGTCAATCGACAAAGCGCCTGCCCCTACCCACTTACCAATCACTTTAACAGATATCCGTAGCTCGGCGAGTCATTCTGATTCCCGCTTTTCAAAGTAAAGGTCTCTGGTATTTCTGCAGCCCCTTACTGAACTAATTGTAGCCTTGCCGTAGTTCCATGGACCTCCGTTGTAAAGACTTGGAGAAAAATACAAGCTGTTTGTTTATCGGGTCGTGTCGCGCGCAAATAGGTTCAAGAGTAGCGTGCTCAAGATCATCTCGAAAGACGCTTTGTTCGACCTTTAGTCGATTATGGATTTAGCCCTAATTATGGACGGATGCTTAACTAATTATATTCTTTGCGGGGAATGAGCGGTTACTGGTACTGTCCACTCGATCCTCTCGCCCTTCATTGCTCGACCAGGCAGGCGACGGTTACAGGGGAGGTAATCCTTTGTACACTGGGGTTGGAGTAGGAGTAGGGGGTATATAGGTACGGACCCTAGAACCCTCCTTCTGGGCGCAATCCCATATTTTGAAGGTATGGTCCCTGCACCGCAATAAAACGTGTGGCAACTGTCCCGAATAAGTAATCAACCAAGTGTCCGCGATGGGTACGGTCCCTTATCATGCCTTTACAATTTTGAACGCACCTCACCGTTGTGCTTTTCCTTCCCGTCTTACTCGCTTGCCTTACTAGTAGGCATCTTCGGCTGTAAATCATGTATCTACTTTTTCGTTATGATAAGTATGTTAGGGAGGGGAACACGGAAAACAAGACACCTTGGCCTTGAGGCGAGCCGTACAGCCTTGGCGTAGGCATCCCAATGCGTCAAAGCGTGCATTTGCACCATGTTCCATCACAAGTTCCCAACTTGCGATCATCCCAAGAGGCTACGCTGTCTATTTTCCTAACTGATTGCCCCTTGTAACGCCAGCAACCTTAGATAAATTTCGCTTATAGATATCAAGCTCGCCGATAACATAGGTCTTAAAGCACATATCAATATCGCTGGCAACATCGCTTTGAGCGAGGTTCTGATAGCGGCGGTATCCACTTGCAAAGGCTGGGGCTTGGGGCACGTGTCGTACCGTATCGCGCAAAACGGAAGCACGAACCCTGCAGGGACCGTACCCATATACCCACATCTCTTGGAGTAGATACAATGGGGCAACGATTCACGAAGGAAGCCTAATCATTAGATGAAAGGGAAAAAATAAATAAAACGACTCTCAGTCTTAGGCCGTGTATGCGGAAGTACTAGCTATAGTAGTCACCAGCTTTTGCAGAATTCTCCAAACCAGAAGTGTTCGTTCGGTCTTCAGCGGGATCATTCGCGCCCATGCCTGCACATGGAGACCAGCTGCTTATCGGAAAAGACGCATGTCTGAGTCGCTTCGAACCGAGGAATTGAGTGCAATGCAAGACGGACGCCTGGTGTCCCTGGCCTAGTCATAGGGTGGGCGCCGAACCTGAGGAGTCTCATAAGCAAAGGCGAAAGCAGCGAAAACCGCTCGCCAATAAATGTGGCCCGGAGCCAAGGTCCGAGGGCTTGATTACCGAAGCGGCCGACACCGACCGACACGAGATTCCGTCTTTCACGATGGAAACACTAATCATGCAATCTGCCGCTAAGCGAAGATAGAACAAAACATCCAGCTCGACAATATGGCACGGTTTCTACCTCCCGCCTTTTGTACATCAATGAAACAAACTCCCGTGTATTGTCGACTCTTGAAGCTGGTCAAACATATAGAAACCGATGGATAAGAGATATCAGGGATTCCTGGGAAGTGGCTCGCCCCTCATCGCCTCGTGAATATAAGAGGGATTGGACTGCAGGGTCGGATGACGATTGACATGGCTGATTCCAGCACCCTCTCACGGCGTTGCAGCTTGGATTCGCCAGGAATATCCGGAAACCGGGTGGAATCTATCGACACCTTGTACTTGCGAATGATGAGCGTGATAATCGCAATCGCCTCCACCTCGCTGAACCTAGAGGAAGAACAAACTATGAGAATAAAAAACCGTAATCTACCTCGATATAATGGGACGTACCGACGGCCCATACAACTCCTGGGTCCAATGAAAAATGGGGCAAACGCGTCTCTCGGCCAGTTTGGGTCGAGGAATCGGTCTGGCTTGAACGCATAGGGATCTGGCCAGTACCGGGCTAATAAAATATGACGAAAGATTGGTTGAAGAGGTAGGCTCTGGGTGAAAGACCGTCACGTACGATTGTGATGCAAGCCCACCATGTCAACTATGACCTCAGATCCTCGAGGTACAAAGACATCTGTTCGAGACACGTCTTTCTCGCTCGACGTCTTGAGATCCGCCATATCGGGATCCGACAGTGCCGTCGGCACAGAAAAAATAGTGTCTTTTTCGACGTATCTGGTCTGTTCAGAACCCTGATTTCTCCATGCAATGTCCATTCTATATCAGAACAGAGCCGCCAAGTCAGAACAGAACAGGGGGCTCACCGCGGGGTAGAGGCGTAGAGCTTCGAAAAACACCGCCAAGACTCTGTTGAGTTTCGGCACATCCTCAAAAGCCTCAATTGAAATATATCAGCCGTACTGGACGAGTCCTAGGTTGAAACACGTACTGGCTCTCGATCCTGAAGTACGTCCTCGATATGGTCATAAAGCCGTTGTTGTTCCAAATCATCGAGAGCGAGAAGCCCCAGGGTATATGCAAGAGCGTGTGCCGTTGTCTGCAAGTATATATTAGCAAACAGCACACATTCGAATCGATGACCTACTAACCTCATATCCCGCGACCAGGTACGAGGCCTGAAGCGATCGCAGTCGCGAAACCGACATTGACAGATAGCACCATGAATGTTTCCGCAGGGTGGAGTATGGTTTACACTTAGTTTTGTATTCGGATTTATATGACATGGTCTGAACGGCAGACGTCCATTGGGAGTTCGGGCCGTGCTACGCCCTGCGAAGCCGAGTTCATGTTTCGTCACAATGTAGGCCTTCCATGCAGGGCTCCCAGATGCATGGAGCAGAAAGGAAGAAGCAAGATGGCCCAACAATATTCCGCCCAGGTTGGGCGAGACAGATAAGATAGCACCAGAGAATGGCTTTGACGGCGATGATAGACGACGGAAATTTAGCCCCCAGGTTGGCCGTGTTGTTGCAGTGATGTCTATCCCGACGATTTACAAAGGTTTCCTTCAGGACTCCAACACTTTTATTCAAGCTGGTGGCCTCGATCAATGGCATGCAGCCTCGTATTCGTTATATCCAGCCCTCCTCGAAGAATTCCTTTCAAGACGGGCCGGGCCGAGGATATTCCACCAACCACCCTGGCGTTGAAATCGACCAAAGAAGTGTCGGCTATCGGTGCTCTTGAAAGGGTGATTACAACATTGTCATTACCCTCGAGTGTCCAAAGTAAGGGCGTCAAGGTACAGTTGAGACAACTCGTTTGACGAAGTCAAGGAGTACAGGCAGCTTTGAGAGCACCATGACAAATAGGGTCGAGTAGCTCAAGAGTAAGGAAGGCGTACAGTCAAGATTTCGTTGGAGATTGGGGCGGCTCTGAGCCGGATTCATGTTAGGTGAGTGGCGTTAAACGAAGCCGAGGAGGGCCGCAGTGGAGGATGGCAGGCGAGCGCGAAGTACACCTGTGAGGAACGATTTCGGCAAATAGAGGGATGGCAGACTTCTCATGTCCACATTCAGCTTCTCTGCAAACAAATCGCTGATGAATGGATGATGTGAAGTGATTTTGTTGAAAGAAGGATTCGACAAATGGCAAGCGAAGAGGCCTTCAGCAATGAAAATTGTTCCAAATGGGGATCTAGAAGCGCCTCTCGTGGGATACATCCTAGGGAAGAGCCATGCCACGTTTGAGATGGGTTTGAAATCTGAACAGGCTAAATATCATGCTGTTTGGTTCTGGATCGACTACCCGTATCGCAGAAGAACATACCTTTTCGGCCTACAGTGGCCACCGGTGAGTTGCGATAAGAGAAGGAAATTCAGACTGCACGTCAGCACGCACGTGTACACGAACTTCCACAGTCTCTGCGATATCTCTTTTGCATCATTGGCAATCAAAATCCTGGGGTAATACCCACAGCCCTGCAGCACGTCATGACTAACTAACTATCGATCATTGTTTTCTCATGTGGCTGATGCCTAGGAACCCTCCCGATAGATTCCGTGGAACGCTCCCTTGACGGGGACTCTATTTTGCCTTGCGCCAGGAACGTTTATTGGCTCGGGACAGCCTGCGATGCTCCTATCTGGCCAGGGCTTTACTTCATGCGATTTTGACTTTTCGCTCATTACTTATGACGTGACTCAAAGCCGTCTTCTTGGCATCGTCTTCCGATCGATTACTCTTCACTTTCCTGTTTTGGCAGGTAAACGATTGGGATTTCACATTGATATCTGGTAATCTTGCCTGGGTCACGGGTCGTTGTTTGGTCCCCGGTGCTCTATCATAAACATAAGACGCGAGTCACAGGGGGAAACCTCTAGATAGAAAGGCCACTGCATTTTCTAGAAAACTCAACTACTCTTCCATCTCCCCTCTTGATTACCTCCTCACCACCAATCGCCAAATTCACGCACTGAGCTCGAGACACCACCACGCACGCACTTCCTTGATAACACAGATGGCCTCAGACCCTATTGTAATCCCGTAAGTCGCAAATCAAAGTTCTATGGAAATTGATCGTGCCTGACACATTGTACTCCTATCGGGATAGCTCTCAAAGCACCTCAGTGCAGTGTGTTGTTGGAGGTCCTTTTGAGATCGCGATTTGCATTGATCGTACGTGTTTCGTCTCATAGCTCGGACTCTGGGAGCCCTACTAGCGCAACCGACAAATCAACCTCTGGCGAGACCAAGGGCACCGTGATTAGCGTTCCCAAGCCACAACAGCCGACCGGCGGAAAGAAGACCAAATAACCCACTAGTGTGAAGCATCACGATCAGTTAGACGGCGAAAAAAAAAAAAAGACTACAAAAAATACCTGGACGGCGAAAAAAAACCCATGAATAACCAGCGCGATGAGGTTGCGAGAGGGCCTCACCCAATCCCCTCCTCATCTCGCTTGGGATGAACAAAATTGTAACACTCCGGTCTATGTGCCATTCGTGGAATCTGGTGGCGATGTGCATGTGTATGTTTCTCCTGGCTTCCCACTGTGACACTAGCCGAGCTATCTCTGTCTGATCTGTCTGATCTTTGTAATCATATGTACGCACTATGTATGTTTCTTCTGAGCGGTTATCGTCTCTTGTCCTCGGAGTTCGGGTTCCGGCTTTACCGACACATGCTTAAGTAACCAACGATCGGGCTGTGAGACGCCATCCGTACACGACATCCCTCCCCCCCGCTTTACCTCTCTTGACAATTATAACGACAACGTCTTTTGACAATGCCAGGCAATAGCGCTTCTTCATCTAAGTCGAAGATTGGAGGAGAATACGGCGATATCAGGGGTCCCGGTTTAGATGAAGCGAAGTTGAATGCTTACTTGAAGGCGAACGCAAAAAATATTAAAACTCCAGTCAATGTGAAGCAGTTCAAGGTGAGTTCAGTATGGTGCCGTTGTAGCCTTGAATAGATACTGACCGACGCGCATGCATAGTTTGGCCAAGTGAGATTCTTTTCATTGGCTCGGTTCCCATGACACTAATTGAATATCCTCGGTCAAGTCCAACCCAACTTACTTTCTCACTGATGCTCGGTAAGCTAACAATACATCTGGCCACTTGTCCCGAGACGAATGCTCACTGAGTTGTTTGTAGTGGAACAAGATGGGTGCTCCGAAAGAAACCAGCTGGGACCTTACTGTCGCCTACGGCCCATGCTATCGAACGAGAATACAGGGTCCTGGATGCCATCAACGTCTACAACAAGAAGCCCTCCACTAAACCGCAAGCACGAGTACCCGTCCCAGAAATGGTCGTGCTATGCGAAGACAAATCAGTCATCGGAACGCCTTTCTATGTCATGGAGTTCGTAGACGGACGCATTTTTACCGACGTCAGGATGCCACAGGTCTCGAAAGCCGAGAAGAGAGAATTGTGAGTCTGAACGAGAACTTGCCGACCAGTCATTGATATATTTACTGTACGAAAATTAGGTGGCTAGCATCAATCCGAGCACTTGCTCCACTCTCCGCATTGGACCCGAATGAGCTGGGACTTTCGAATTTTGCCGCATGCACCCCATACTTCCCTCGTCAGATCAAATCGTTATCAGCAGTGTCTGCCGCACAGGCGAAAGCTTCCGACCCAGAGACTGGAAAGAGCATCGGACCCATCCCGGTCTTCGACGAGATGATTCAATACTACAAGACTCACTTCCCCGATGAGACTCGTACTGGCTCTCGTATCGTGCATGGCGACTACAAGCTGGACAACTTGATCTTCCATCCAACCGAGTCGCGTGTGATCGGGATCCTAGATTGGGAACTCTGCACAGTAAGATCTGCGCCTTAATTTAATCTGAATGAGACTCTAATTAAGCTTTTCTTTCTACTAGCTCGGTTCACCGGTATAGGTTTTCTCCTATACGCTGCTCATTGTCGCTTTCTAACTTTGATATGCTCCCTAGCTGGCAGACCTTGCAAATTTGACGCAGTCCTTCAATGTAAGTACTGAAACGCTCCCATCCTTTGGCCCTCCTTGACGAAGTCCATGTCGACCCTTAGATTCAATACGGACTGGAAGCAAGATTTCCGATCCTCGTCGGTTTCAAAAACGCTCCACCGGAAGAGCAGGTCGTCACCCTCGACGAACTGCATCGCGAATACTGTGGCATCACTGGATTCAAATATCCACTGGTTGAGATGCCTTACGTATCGTCATGGATGGTTTTCCGGGTCCGTTGTCTTGTCTCTATTTACCACCCGGGGCTTTCCGTTGACATGTTGTTTTCACGTGTTTTTGCGTAGTTGGCGATCATCTCACAAGGTATCGCAGCTCGATACGTTCGAAAGCAGGCGTCATCGGCAGAAGCGGGCATCCACGTCGACCTGTTCCCCATGATCGGGCAATTGGCGAAAGAAATCTTGGGCGACGCTTTCAACGCACCATCAAATCATAAGCAAGCATCCAAGTTATGAAAAATATACGATACTGTTTGTGACATATTCTAAACACAACATTTCAAGAGAGTGTATGCCAAAAATAAAGAGAAACACATATTAAAGAGTAGCACGATATGATAACAAGAAATAAGAGGGGAAAATGCTGGGATGGTGGCGAGATTAATATTACATGTAGTAACCATATCCTTCCATGGTTGCAGATTCATAGGACGGTGGCGTCTCTCCGGCCGCGCTTTCGGCGCCAGCGACTAAGCGAGCAAATTGCTCGCTACGCTCGGCCACTTCGGCGTTAGGAGGTGTGATGGTAGATGAGTTGTTCAAGGGGGCTCTTGAGATGGGTAAGCGACCGAGAGGTACATTCATATCGAATGTCATGTCGTCGTGTAAGCTGTTTGGTTGTACCTGCGAACCATTAGCCTCGATGTTGGTTCGGCAAACGCAGCTATGAGATTGCTGCAGGGTGTCCAGAGGGAAGGAAGAATATGTGGGCTGGAAAGCACGCCGTGATTTAGTTCAAGGCACAGCAGTCCGCAGTAATAGGGGGGAACTGACCAGGTTTATCCATTCGGAGTTACATCGACACTAGTTTTAGATCGATATATGTGAGCTCAAATCGTGGGGAGGAGGTGTGAAGGCAGTGTTACTCACCGAAAGGAGCTGCACGGGACACTCAATAATAATGTCGAATTGCTTTCGCTGGGTATGTAAATCGTTAATGTCGAGTATCGGGGGATTCCGGACGTAACTTAGCCTACCTTGCCCTTGGTATCAACATCATCGTCACCGCGATCTACCCTTAAGGTAACTTTGATGACATGGCTGACGCTGATCTTCGCGTTGCTGTACTTGTTTGTGAAATGGATCTTCGTCGTGCAGTCTTTGATGAATCCATTTCAATTATCGTTCAGTCTAGACAAATGAAGTTTAGCTTACCGGGAACCTTCATAGTAAAATGCACAGCCCAAGGGCCGGCCAGAGTGAGGAGATGCTCTGCAACCTCAGAAACGTTGTCCGCTTCAACGAAAGGGGCTAGAACGCTGTTGGTAGCGGCGTCCGCCGAGTTGGAGTAAATAGGAAGCAAGGGTGACTGCTTGTCTGGGTGTCTCAATCCAAGAAGCAACTGTCTGCGTATTGGTTCGTGCCGTGCCTCGGCTCGCCCATGCGCGAAGTAGCTGACTGGATATGTGAAGGCGGAGGTCAGAATCATCCCCAAAGTATGAGGCAATGACGCTGCCGCACCTTTTTCTTCTAGAACAACGTTGATGCGGTACAGAGACATTTTGGACATGGGCATGAGGGTTATGTGAAGGGGGATCGTTCCGCCGATTGGGAAACTCTTGCCGGAAATGACAATGAGGTATCGCAGCTGTTGCTCCCACTCTCTTTCAACCACGATGCTCTCGCTTTCCTCTGTATCGTCTTCCCCAGGACAGGCGATTACGGTCACATCAGCAGACGCCGTAAGCTTTCCATGGAACGCCCCAGGTCGGTTTACCTGAGCACATAACCTGTACTTTACAGTGCCATAATCACACCGAAGGCTAGGCGGTGAATCGGCTGGAATGGTGAATGAAACCGGCCAGTTATAGGTCCCTTTCGGCACGAACAAGGTCCGGTACAATGTCAGCTCGCATTCACGTAATTCAGGACGCAAGCCTCACCTTTTCGAAGCTCTTCCCAATTCTCGTTTCCATCTTCTAGCCCAAGAACCCCTCCCAGCTTTCCAATGACTGTGTGATCCCTCCCACGGCTGGACTCTCGGACTGGCGGAGTCCTTCCACGACTTGTTTCTCGCTGGGGTGGAATTCTTCCACGACTGACATCACGAGGGGGTACACTTACAGGAAGTGGCACGTTGCTGGCCGCAGATCGGGGAGTGAGGGCAGATATTGTAGGGAGATCATGCGCGAGGCTGGATCGACGTACGGACGGGAGAGTCATTTTATCCTTGACGTCCTGCCACGCTGCAGAAAAGCTGAAACGTTTCTGTTTGCTCCTGCTCGGATGGTCTTCTGGTGCAGATATCCTTGGGCTAAGAGGAGGTGAAAACTCGGATAAAGTTAGAGTTCGTGGGCTGGATGTCCCTGCTATGGACTGAGTGAACGAAGGCCGTCGCGTTGTCACTGGGCTTGTCGCGGGGCTTAGGCCCAGCACAATCCGATTGGGAGACGTTTCCTCAGTATGCTCGTCTATGCGTGACTCTAATCGGGAGGGCGAGGGTGACAATTCGGCAAACGGCAATGTTGATCTCTGCATCGAGGCGGGACGCGAGCGAGAGTTCGACGTGTTGGGTCTGGATGACCGTCGGCCATCTATTGAATGTTTTGATCCGTAAGCTAGACAATCTCATCTGGAGGCGGTCTAGCAATTACTGACCTCTACTACTTTGACCTGGAACCGGAATAAGATGGTTCGTCGAAGCTTGAAGAGCGTTCCTTAAGACCTCAAGAGCCTGACTTGGCTCAGGAAGCTCCTCGGCAATGTACATAGGTGACGGGACAAAGTGTGCAGATTCCTCCACGGCGGGATAACCATGCCGGCCCCATTGATCCATGCTAATCCCCCGGCGGTGTCGACGCCTCTCAGGGGTTTGTGACCGAGAGGAGGATGCGCTGGCGACGCTGGGTTGCTGGCTCGAATGCCCCATCCTTCCTCTCGATTCGCCCTCATCATCACTATCGTCACTTTCATGGCTGGGGAAGACTCCGGGTCCGAGAGACCGTGTTCGTCTTGTTAACTCTGCAGATCGCTCTCGGGCCTTGAACACAGTGGCATTGGCAGTTAGGATTTGGGTTTCATCTTCAAACTGGTTATGCCTCGGTCCGATACCTAAATTTGACGTAATCCGTGTGAGAAAATAAGAGGTCTAAATAGGACATGGAATGCGGCAGATCACTGTACCTTCGGGCCACTCGGTGACTAAAATCAGAAAACCAAATAAGAATGCAACTTCAATAAAATAATAAATGGTAGCGCTGACCAGTCTTGCCCTCTAAAAAGACCTTGATGTCTTTTATTTTCATAGGCGCCGCAAGTTTGAGCGTCAAAAGTCCACGTAGGACAGCTGGTGGTGCATCAGATGACATCTGTCGACGTCTTCCAGAAGCCGTCACCTCATTGGACCGACGTAAGAAAATTGTTGGTTCAGTGAGGCCAATAGTAAGCTGGGGCATCGAGGGCAAAGTTCTATTGGGGTAAATCAGCAGCGTCAGTTTCGTGAAGGCTAAATCGCCTTGACTCGCGGGGTGTTGAGCGTGTTCCCCACATACAGTTTCGAAGGGAGATTATTTTTGATAGTGAGAAAACAGGCTAGCAGTCTGAGAAAGTGATCGGAGCGTAGACCAGACCCCAATGATGAGGCAGCTTCGAAACGGAGGTGGCATTGATGTATAAGTGCAACGTTGGGAATTTCATTAGCGCCGAATATCCGGGGATATCCTCACGGTCCGGCGGATTGCGGCGCCGGCCCACTCTCGCTTGCGACGAGACACGTTCGCAAGTGCGTATAAATGGCGCAACGGTCTCAAACGTCCATCTGACGTGCTGCGCTTTTCAGGAATGCCGTAATGACCACCAGATGATCAGCTCACCATGTGAGCGTTGGAGCGGGGATTATATTTGGGTGCGTCGACAAAATCCAAAATGTAATAAGTTAAGTTTATGCTGTCTAAAGCCAAGAGCTGTGTAAGGACCAGAGTGCCAAGCGAGATTAAGTGAGGCTTCCGAACGCTAGTCATCGCTACCAAAGTAAGGAGGACAAGAGGTGAGTTGCTATCCTCACTCGTGATGAATCAAAAAAATGGAAACTCACTCGCTTGTCTCTCGCCGGAGAAATACGTCAATCGCTGCCGAGAATGCCGCGAAAGCAAGCGCGCCTCCGAAAGCTGCTTTGGGGCCAGAACTTCGCGCAAGGATCCCACCTGATACGAAGCCTGCTGCTACAGCGTTTGTTATGTCGTTTTTAGCGCGATACTATTTTCCAAGTGGGGGTACAGGATAAAAACGGGATTGTCAGGTCATACGCCACACGTGGTGAAGAGAGCTTAAAACTCACAGATTCGATCACACATTCAGTTCCTGCGTAGAGGGCGCCAACCTTACCGAAACCCTTCCCTGACTTCCACATTTTCTGGCCCTGCTCTTTAAACCATAAAGGGGTTGACTGTTGTGTATGCGTGCCATAGGCTGCCTCGTAACTGAATGTCGTCCCCATTAGCGAGAGGACCGCCCCCGCAGCCACGCCTACATAAAGGAGTTAAAATTTCTCTTAAAACAGAGGGGGGAAAGTTGCGGACCGACAACTCCCGACATTACGGACTTCGCAGCGCAGCTTTCCATGCCAGACGACGCGAATTTCTCCCATTTCCTGGCTGTCATAGCCTGTTGGCGGTCCTCATCGGTCCATCCTGGAGGTAACGGTTCGTTCCCCTCTGCGAATATTGGCGCAAGAAGTCCGGGTGGTGGTGGCATTGGTCGTGAAATTACGAGAGAGAGATGGACGGGCCAAAAAAGAAATACAAGTCCAATGTAGTCGAACGGAACCGTGTGTGCGGTACACGCTTCCGTTATATCCGGTTACCTGCCCTCTAGCTGTTAATGACTTATCGATGACTGCTCTCCGTATTCCTGTGTGCTATATATAGTCGATTGTTTTTGTGATTTTTAACTTTTTACATTGGTCTTGCGCGGCGGTTTTAACATATCTGGATCCTGCTTTAGTACCACACAGACAACATCTGATCTGAGAATAAAGCCTTCCATGACACGAGGTTATATGAGAGGGAAAAATCGCTATCAGCACTAATCGGCTATTGTGTTACTATAGATCACACAAAAGTATATTCTGGGTGATATGCATAACAAGCTGACCAAATCTGGCGTGTCTTGGAGCAATCGGGGAGTGGGTTTACTCTAGGCGCGCATAATATCGAGGATATTTGGTATTCGATCAACGAGGTAGCTGCCTTGGGGAGAGGGAAGGATCAGCAGTATCACTACTTAGAAACTCCTAGGCCTCCCTGTTCTCATCACCGAGTAAGCAGCATGTTTGGGTATTACAAGGGGGAATATTGACACGCCATTGTGATAATAAGAAAGGGCTGGTATCAGGATCTGTTGAAGCCATCGCGCAAGACTGGTGTAGAGAGCAAAAGACCATAGAAACAACAAGAACAATCGACCACATATAACTCAGCGGATAAGCGGTTATCAATAAGTATTTAGAAGCTAGCGCGGGCAAACGCAAAGCAGACGTAGGTGGTGGCCGGACATAATGGGGAACGGCGATCCTACCGTGGGCTAAAAGCACGTCTTCATTTCCTTTTACACCACCCTCAACTATATCGCGCCACACCTCACGCCTTTGCACGCCTTGAATGATTATATAGCATATTACTTTTGTATGGTAAGTAGAACCGTGTTATTTTTATTCGTGATGCGGCGTTCAATTGATGGGCTAGATGTTCGCACCACTGCCCTCTAGAACAGATCCTGACGCTGCAATCAGGTCCACAGACGATGACGCCGCACAGTCCAGACTGTCTGCTGTCAGAAAGGGCTACTTAAAAGATCCATTCATTCATCTCCTTGTCCCTCGCGCACATCTCGCGCCGTCGCGTCCACCTCTCATAAATATCGGCACTTTTCTCCGCTCCCAATCCATCGACGCATTGGTCCAGAGCTGGATCACATCGAAGCCCCAAGGAAAGTCAGTTCAGATTGTAAGCTTGGGAGCTGGAACAGACACCAGATTTTGGAGGCTTTCGGTGAGTGGTTTACCTTGGGTTGAAAATGCAATATGCTGAAAACCTAACTTTTCTTAGGAAGGTCCACTGCGAGATAGAATTTCGAAATATATCGAAATTGACTTTCCTGAGGTGACTGGGCGGAAGGCTATGTCCATCCTCAAATCACCGGCGCTCCGAGCTGCGGTGGGGAATGATGCTCGTATTGGCGAGTCAAATTCTCATTAAAGACTCCTATTCATCTCCACTGACTCCTATTCACAGAGAAAGGTGGAACAGATCTCTCGGCTTCTGTTTATAACCTCCTCTCAGCAGACTTGCGGAGAGACCTCGTACAATTGTACGCCGCGCTCCTATCACTCCTGTCACCGGACCAACCAACTATCGTTGTCGCCGAGTGTATCTTTCCGTATGTCGACCCTTCGACCTCAACACAGGTCCTGCAGTGGTTCACAGGCACTTTCCCGGAAGTTGGAGCCATCGTGTACGAAATGTTTAACCTCGAGGACTCATTTGGGCAAGTCATGCGGGCAAACATGAAGGTAATACTGTTTCCCAATGTTTTCCAAAGAATAACGGCCAAGTTCGCTCTATCCGTTCTGATACTATGGCATAGGACCGATCTATTGACCTCTGCGGTGTAGGCGCTTACCCGACGCTGGAATCACACCGCCAACGTCTTCTTACCGCGGGCTTTTCGTTTGCTCAAGCCCGGACTTTGAAAGACATCCGGATTTCCTGCGTTTCGCAGAGTGGGCTTGATAGGTGCGTGACTTTCGCCGGCCTTGATGTGTGGAGCTAAATCATGTTTCTCTACCTCAAGGATGTCTCGTTTGGAGTGGCTTGACGAGCTGGAAGAGCTGGAGTTGGTGCTAGGCCATTACAGTGTCTGCTGGGGATGGAAGGTACCAGACCGGTTAACTCCATGGGACCTGGACGAATTCCCTTAGCCCTTGTGTAGGTTTGTGGACTGGAACCGGGGTTACGGTTTGCGTCGTGAAGCATCAGCGAGGATCAGTAAGGGATCAGTAAGAATGCGGAAAAGGGTATCCCAGACAGTGCAACGTTCCCGGCCAAATTACATGTGTATACCGGCTACCTAAGGCCTTTATCGAGGCGGACTTTCCAGAAAGAATTCTAAAACGTTTCCACATCTCTTTCTCTTAGAAAAATTACACTGATAAGAGTTTCCACGGGGTAACCCTGAGCATTTCGATGTCAACCACCTAGTGGATTTTCGGCCGCTGACGACCGTAGCGATGCTGAAATTGCTACCTAGAATGCACACGCTACAGGCATCGAGTAGCGTATTGTCTTACCTTTCTAGTATGATTCGGTTGTGCGAGGTGCTGTTCATGTCTCACCCTGCCCCCAGAAGGCGGTGTACTGACTTTCTAGAATAGAAGGAAGCCGCCGAACTTCCGATCTAGATCATAAATGCTACGGGTATATAAACTCACAACCCAATCCAAACCTCCCAACCCCTCCTTAACTACTCAGTCTAAGCTGCTTCACGCGCGCGAGCAATGTTGACGCACCAACCCGTTCTCGCCTCGTCCAATCCTCGCTATCGGACCTCATTCCGGTATGTATTCAAGATCCAGCCTAAATCCCACGATTTCTGTTGACTTCGGAATTTTCTACAGGATAGAACCTCGACCTGTGGAATGCATATCTGCCTTACCGGCGGTGATCTCTGTCGGGAACTTCTCCGAGTAAGTGATGTTATCCTTGACTATTTGAATCTTCTGCGCTCAAAACGATTTGCATGATCCAGCGGGAAAACCGGTCTGCCTAAAGGTTGGCGAGAACGGGTGCATGCGGAAGGCGACACATACTTCACGCACGATGACAGGAAAATCGTTACTGCCAACGATCCTCGTGATCCTTTCACCCAAGACATCCTTATTCGTACTCATGAGCAGTTTAAAAGGAGCCTAACTCGGGATCGCGCGATGCAGTCTGAGCTCTATTTACATATCAGTGGAACTGAGCAGCCCGATGGCGTCTTGGTTCGATATTACTTTGCGGACCACGCGACCTGCCAGTTGTTCTGGGTTGATGAAGTACCGCTCGCTAACCTTGGGCTACAAGCGGCTAATTCCCTGGGCGAAATCAGTGAGGAAATTCATATTTTGTGAGTAGGATTTTGATCGGGGTGTCTAATAAGCACTCGTTTCTGTCCGCAGAATCGCGGCTGACGCCAGAGTACTGGACGCATGTCGAGTACTTCCCGATGCACCTGCCCGTTCGCCGCGAAGCCGAAGATCAATTGGTTGGAATCCTCAGACACGGTTGCGTTGGTAGGTGATTTACTGCCATAAGTGGTTCACCGCTGATAGTGCTCCGCAGACAATATGACCTCGCCCGGTTCAACGTTCCCATTCAGTGAAGAGGAGTGTCGGAAGTATTTGAAGATTTTTGAGGGATTTAGATGTTCGTCAATCGAACCGGCTGTGATCGCCACTTTTACTCATCAAGTCTCATATTCTTCTTCAGCACAGGACCCCTCGCCTCTTTCTACAGCCGACGGTTACCGCAACGCTGTCATTGGTTAGTCCCAATTTTAGTTCTATCACTTACCTGTATTTGACACGGTTCTCCTGGATTCCGATAGGGCAGCTCGTATCTGGAATGCGATAGGTGAGGGAGCAGGCACCCAAAACGGAGACGTAGAATCTAAACAGGTTGCTTTTTTAAATTCAAATTTAAATTTTTAGCTCGCGCTCGTCATATCAATTCGTTCGGACTGGAACGCCCCCGTCTTGATCGCCTTCAAGGGGTCTCAGAATTTAGCCGAGGACAAATGCAACCTAGCAAGACGCTGAAGCTCGGAGAAACACTGGCTTTCGGTCTGTCCCGCGAAGTTTTGGAAAGGCTCAGCGAGATGTGGAATGGTCGAGTGGTGTATCAGAGGCACTGGCAGATCTTCTTCAGGGACATGCGAGCGGATTGGCTTCGCATTGCAGGAACGGTTGGTGATTTGCTGTCTCCTCCCTTCAGTTCTCCGCTAATTACGACTTTCCTCATGCGTTCGTTGTGATCGTTATTAGTCTGCTATCATTTGGCTGTGAGTACGACCAGATACTGCCGTATCCGCTGCCAAGATTTCTAACTATTTCTGACAGTGGTAGCACAGCGCTTCTTGCCTCTGGCGTCACCAACATCCCTCTTCTTGCCAGTACGGCCTTGTCGTCTTCCTCTGCGTTTGTTGCTCTCGCACTCTGCCATAAGCATCGAGAGGATATCCTAGCGACGGGACCCGATATCGTGAGGAGCATTGTTTGTTTAAGCTCGCATGGTCAGCATCCTAACCTCGGAGTTTATATTTTATTTTGAACAGAGCCGCTACATCATGTCTGTCGAGAATTACTATCACGGACTTCGACCGCTGTCCATCATCCTTGTACTTCCGCACGCCTTGACAGCATACTCAGCCGCCTTATTCAGCGTTGCGCTCACAACACTCGCCATCGAACGAGCACGTTACATTTTGGAGGCGATCGCGTTCGTCGTTGCCACCATAGCATCCGCCGTCTTACCGGTCTATGCTGTTCTCGCATATTTTGACCCGTCACTGGACGCCATGCCTTACGTGCAAAAGGTCATATACCCAATCAAGGCCATCTTCCAGAAATTTCGTCACGCTAGTAACGAGGATGCTAAGGTTGAATAAGACTGGTCTGTCGCAGAACATTGGATGGTCACCGGGATCGTGACTAATCTTTGACATCCTTACATAGATGGGCATTTGCTCTGCCTACGCCCACGACAAAGTGCAAATCTCGCCAGGATGGAGGGTTTCGCGTAAACCGTTCGCCATCAAGTTGCTGCGAGCCCTTGCGCGAAGCCCTCCGATCCTACTCCTGGTGCGATTTCTGTACTGGCGTGGGTGGCCCAGAGCTTCGCCTCGGCTCCGGCACTACCTTATCAGCATCACGACCTAATAGCAATCATCCATGACTTATCATCCCTAAAGAATCTATCGACATCGCGTTTCCACCTAGATTACTGGTAGCCTTCCTGATTCTTTCTGTGTTACAGACGGGTAACCCCGATTGTATCTGTGAGCCTTCCAGTGGCCTTAACCAAACATCGACGTCTTCTCGGCAGATAGAACTTTTTAAATATGCATTTTTATAGACTCTATGTATATTGGCTTTGGGGTAGGTTGACAGGAATAGGACGAATCCGAATTGTGGTCACTATTGGACAGCTATCTCTTATTTATTCGATGATATGCCCACTTCATACATGCTTCCTAGGTGGGACTCGCAATTGAGTTGGTATTGAAAAGTTGTAATATGACTGATAACATAATCACACCCATTCTGCTTGTGATATCCCACCATCAGGGACGCTTATTTCTTTCACAGGTCAATTCTGCCTTGTTCCAAGCTGGAGTCCTTGCCTGCGATTCATTGGACTTGGACGGCCGGCTACCGCAACGGAACTGCCACCCCATAATGACCCCATAGATCCGTCGTACAAAACGCACTGGACAATACACTTGGTCCTGTGGGTATATGATATAGGCGATTCATCCCAAAATACAAGTCGTGGACTTGACTGAGTGAGATCTATGCACCATTTGGAGAGTCGCCCGCACAGGTCCTGCCGCCATTAGGTATATATCCCACAATTCCGAGGAACACAAAGAAGTCTCCCAGGGGACTTGAAAGACGCGTATGTTCCTCTTGACTTTATCGAAGGATGCTGATCCTCCCCCGGCATTGCCCTAACGTAGGACGGGTACTTCGCTAATGAACTCGCTGATCCCATTCACGACACTTGGCTCGCTCGTCGACCACGTCGACAGTGGGTGATCCGCCCATGGAGGGTACGGTCGGACCGTTATACCAGGGCTCAACTAAGGCGACATACAGCGAGAAGTCTTTCCTAATTAGAGGGGAGAATGTGGGAGGTTGTAAGTGGCTCCAAGGGCTTCTGCCTCAAATGCGATTATCCAACGTTGCCATGGCCAGAACTATGGAAAAGAGAACACACCGCCCTGACCCGTCTTTTGGATCCTCTGACAGAACAGAACTCGTTGACTGTGAGCCTAAATATTCTATTGCGTAAGGCTTTGGTCCCAAAATACGTATGTCGTTGACCCACTGGCTGCAACTTCTTAGATGGTCTTCGATGTAAGTTACTCAATTCTAGTGTCAGTCGGCGAAACTGATCCCTTACCTTGACTAGTGTTGTCGCGCCGAAAATATGTTCAGTGATTAAGAGCACTAGATCCCAAATCTGACACCATCCTGTAATCATTTTTAATGCGGTTAAATGAAGAGTTGACGGAAGGAGGCTACTAAGGCCAAATCTGCTCAATATTAGGCCCATAGATGGCCTCTTTACCGTTCAACATGCAATTTGTGCCCAATGTCTCGCACAGACACCCCATCTTTGATATTCCTGCGTGTTTCAGCTATGCATGAGTGCCTGTCTTAGGCATCAAGTAGCTCACAACATTACTGTGCATCCATCTGGGAGGGTGCATGGGGCCCTGAGTGTCATGATCCTGTCTAGGTTCATGTTGCAAGACTAGAGGACACCATATCAGAAGCTGTTACAAGTCATACATGGTAAGCAGGGCACAACAATTGGTAAGCACAATAAAATGGAATAGAATAGAACAAAGGTGATACAGCTCCCAACCATGTCATAAGCACTGTGAGAGTCATCCCTGATACCTAAGCTAGGCAATGAGTATGTACCTGTACTTGCAGGTACAGACTCATAAGTATACCTGTTACCCTCAGGTATTGCCAATACTCATTGTCAGCCCTACAGGGTCTTAAAATTGTATCCCAGCAGTGCAACCTAAAGCTCCCCACTTTAGCTCCTAGGCTACTGTAAGATGCTTGTTTACCCTTTGCACAAGATCCAAATCTTCCAGAACATCTTGCTCCATCATCTCTCATGGCTAGAGTAGAGACCTCAACTCAGTTCATGCACCACAGTGGGCATTTTCTTCAGTGAACAAACTAGTCTATACACATGCTCACACTACTGCTCACCTTTGAATTGCTCCATACTACAGGACAACTGCAGATAAAGGTAATGACACTAGAAACAAATGGTGCCTTTGTTACCCAGTCCTGCAAACAGAATTAACCCAATGTTGTGGAGCTGCTTAAGGTTAGTCATCACTGATCAAGGTGATCCTTTATTTATTATTATTATTATTATTGTGTGAGGACTGAGGGGAATCCACTATCAGACAAAGGCTGCTTCAATGTTTCATGTGCTTTTCCTAACAGTGTGGGCATGACTTAACTAACCCCCCCTGACTGGGCTACTACAGGGATAGACCATGGATTTCAGCTTATCTTGCAGTCTTGTGTGCCATTTAGACTTCTGAGGAACCTAGGTTCCTTGTGGCAGTGACATCTCACATCCCTTTACAGGGTCTGATGGTCCAGGGGGATTGGTATTTACCAGTGTCTTTGTTTGCTGGTTTAGTTCTTCCTCCAGAAAGTCAGTTGATGGGGGCTCAGTTAGTCCTTCATTGCCTATTAATCACCACTCTCAGTTCTCTTCCCTAGCTGTGATCATCTATGACCAAAATTAGACTGGTTCCAGACCTAACAAATAAGCCTTCCCACATGTCCATCAAAGATTTGAGGGCCTTCTGGGCCTCTGGGCTTTGGTTCTCAGGTAGCTTGGTGATGTGTAAATCAGTTGTAGCTAGTCTGAGAATAGCATCATTTAACATGGCAATTGCCCTTGCTTTGGTGATGTTTTCTTCACAGGTATGGTTTACATTCCAGAGTTTCCATATGATGAAGGCTGTTTCAGCAATTATTATCTTAGTAAGCATTTCAGCTTATTTTCACAACTACACATGGAAGTGACTTCTGGTCCAGAATGGAGATACAGAGTTGTGCCTGAAGGAGGCAGGAGAGTGACTCAAGTGGCAGTGCTGACATGTCTAGAGGACATGTAGCCTTTGTTCCATTCTATTCTATTCTATCATGTTTATCAATTGTTCCATGATGCTTAGTGATACATATCCCACTTACTGTATGTGCATTTGTAATGTTGTAACAGGATACTTAAGTAGCAGCAAAGTGAGGAGGATTATTCCTCACTTTGGCTCTTGTATATTCATTCTACTTTACTCTCACCAAACTCTCAGTGTGCATACTTAGAGTATTTCCCCCACACAAAGTCACAACAACTACTCAGTAGTTGATAGGCAGATAAAGAGTAACTTGTTATATCCTTTGTTGCATTATAAAGATATGATAAATGCCAAGTTATGACATTAGGCAAACTCCACCAATATAACTCACTCTAATTCAAAGAAGGACCAATATCAGCAATAGAACAGGAACCAATCAATATCAAACAGGTGTCATATTGTATTTGCCCCCATTGCCTATATTTGCCCTATGCAACTTTACACCAGTTAAGCACCCACTGGTTTACATTCAACCTTGCAAACATACCAAGTCCCCAAGTCAACATTTGTTATGTTTGTTCATTCTACCTGTGCACCTTGAAATGCTAGCATTTCAACATGTCCAAATATCAACACACACAGAGAGGAAGTCATGATTGACCAAAATTATGTTCAAATTCTACATGCATGCCAGGAAGCAAGTGTCTGGGCAAAACCCAGTTCCCATGCATTGAGAAGCACCCCCTAAGAGTTTAACCACTTGGCAATCATTCACCACACAGTGATAGGAGCTGCTAATTGGATAGGAAGTTAGCATTGGTTGAGGACAACCTTTGCTGAGCCTGAGGAGTCTGAGAAACCAATATTAAGGGATCACCAAACCATTGAAGGAAACTTCTCTTAGGAG